>NW_006499776.1:2548031-2629603 GCF_000471905.2 Amborella trichopoda
ACGTACGTACGACGACGTACGTACGACGTAGACGACGACGAGTAAGAGAGAGAGACGACGACGACGTACGTACGACGTACGAGTAGTAGTAGTAGTAGAGAGAGAGAGAGAGAGAGAGAGAGAGAGAGAGAGAGAGAGAGAGAGAGAGAGAGAGAGAGAGAGAGAGAGAGAGAAGAGAGAGAAGAGAGGGGAGGAGAGAGAAAGTTGCGTACCCAAAGGGTGCCAACCTTTTTATTCTCTCTCCTCTCTCTCTCTCTAAGATGTAATCAAAGGCTCAAACAAGAAATCAAAATTTTTATTGAATCCTCAAAGAATCAACTACAGGTCGAGCGGTTCGTTTACAATGAGGCAGTGCTTGTTTATATAGAATTATGCTCAAATGTGGGTGGATTGATCAAAATTAGATCTAATTACTTAAAATTAAGATTTAATTGAATTAAAAGAAATTTAAAAAATGGGTACAAAAGGATTGTTTTGCCCTTGCCTAAGAATGTGTGGAATTTCAGAACAGTTCCTGCTGTTGTTCGAGATCTTACGTGATCTTCCATGGCTGACTCGAGGTTGTTCTGATGCCCATTTAATCGAAAGATTATTGTTTTCTTATAAGGCTCAGCACGGTGATCGTTTTGATACCAACTTCAAGCCATGAATCATGTTTTTGAGCCATGATCACGAGACTTTGAAATTTGTTTGAATCTTGAAGACTTCGGATTGATAATGCCCTCGTTCCTTAATGTTATTCTATGATTTCTTTATCGTAGTGCACTGAGCATGCCGTCACGATCGTGTGGCAATAAACATAATGTGATTTGGTGCCCAAACGAAGATTTCACAAATTTTGAGTTTTGGACGAAATCTGGAATCCGGCAACCGGAATTTCAATCACTTCGTCATCTTCATGCATGAAATATGGCCTTCCATCACGTACGGGGTTTGAACTAATGGTATCCCTAGACCTCATGCACACAATATAATTGGTTTCGCATTGATCCATTGTGCGAGCGTCGTGATTTGGTCCATCGAGTGAGGTGTGTTGCTGCTGAATTTTATGCAACTTCTTCATAGATCGGAAACTTCTCTCTAGCTTTTCTCTCGGACATCATCTCGGGGCGTGCCACATATCGAATTGTTCATCTTGATGAGAAAAAAATGCTCATCAAATTTGGGAGCGATCCGACTTGGAACGAGTGAGTTACGAGCCCTGAAAGTGACTACCCATGACTGTAAAACAGCCACCTCTAATGGTGGTTTGGTGTAGTACGGCCACACGGGAATAGTGTGCGGCCTCTGTTGTTTCAATGTTTTTCTCATATCTTTATTCTGGAGTGTCCGATAAAGCCAAAACTTGGTCCATTGGGGTTTCGACCATGTCGAATCTAATGGCAGTGGTCCCACAGTGATTTGAGATATCAAAAATATAATTCCAGTTATAGGGTCCATTTCAGGGTTCGAGAGGCCATTTTTCTTCCTGTGTTCACTGCCTTAGACATGTCGAAATCTGACAAAACTTGGCAGATGGTCTTTTGGAGTGCTGATGACAATCTTAACCCATGGGGCATTCTGAGACTGTTGGGAATTTTTATTATTTTGTAGGCTTTATTAACATGCTTCCTACCAGGGACCAAGGTGCTGACAAATACATTCAAATAACTTACCCTGCCAAATGTTGTGCTTCAAAAGAAGCGAGAAGGACAATCATTTGAAAAGTTTCCTTAGGCTTTTAATTTTTTCCTTCCTAGCCACAGGACTACGTGAACGTCGAGGAGATTCACATAATGGTGTAACTAGGCTGCTCAAACGTAGGGATACATTGTTCGTGGGTCCATCCATGGAGACTTTAGGGGGAGAAGAGAATTTTTTGTGGAATCTTGTCGAAATCCTCACCTTCATGTGGGCTGTTTGTGATTTTGAATCTGAGGATTTTGTACGGACCTCGTCAGTCAGAATCAAGCCCAGCTAGAAATTGAGTTCCATGTCGAAGGGCATTGTTCTCATTTGGTCTGGGTATGCTTGCATCCTCTGGTGTTGAGCCATGGTTCAAGGATGAATGATGTGCTGAAGGCCCTTGCCTCGGCGCCGTCTACTTTACGAATTAGTCATTCTTTGACGAGTAGGGTACCTCAGTTTGTCGAGGTGACCAGCTCTGAGTACAACCACCCCTAACCACTGCTGTGTAGCTAAGACAATCACCTAGATTGCCGGTCTAAAGTCTGACTGACCCGTTATTCCTTGGCGATTAGGGTACCTCAGTTTGTCGAGGTGACCAGCTCTAGGTACAACCACCCCTACCCACTACTGTGCAGCTAGAACAATCACCCCGATTATCGATCTAAGATCATAGCTGACTTAAGTTCCTTGGGGTGTCTTCAACATTTTTGAATGTATGTTGATGACCTTCTGAGAATGATGCTCTTTGTCATGAGCCTTGTCTGGCCATCTTGACGATTTTTCTGTCTTTCAAGTCCTTTTTGCAACTGGACTCAAACTGTCAAAATCTTTTCCTTGAAGCTCATATTTTTGGATCCCGGGTTTTATGCCACTAGGGATTTTCTTCCTTTGAGTGAGGGTTGAAGCTGCCTACTGAGACAAGTACTGCATCAACTTGTTTATTGATCCAAACATCCTTTGTGGATTTTCGCTTGAACTTGGGAAGCAGTGTCGTGGAGACGGTTTTCACCAAGTTCTTTTTATTTGGGGCTCTTTTATCCATGACCTTTCGGCCATGTCCACCCTTTTTGTCCATTTTTACTCACAATGCCCTTTCGGGTTTTCATCGCGCCCAATTTTTATTCACGAAACTCTGTTACTCATGGTTTTGTGATCATGCCCGTTCGTCATTTTTACTCATAGCGTTCCCTTGTTCAGGTATACACCATGCCCGTTATATTTTTTTTTGTGAGGGTGTGTTTAAGGTCATGCCTCTCGAACCTGTGCAAAACAGTTTAACGTCTTGTGGCCTGGACGTGCACTATGGTTTAAGGTCATACAGCTGAACCGTAACGGTGATGGATGACAGTCTATGAAGGCCATGGACTGAATATGATGGTTGTTTAGCTCACTTGGGGAGATGGCTCGAGGCTACCTATGAGAGATGGACAATGTATGAAATGTGAGTGGATGATGGTTACCCACTAACTTGCAACGAGTATGGATGGCGGAATGGTTCACCGTTTTGTGAGCATGGGCGAGACAAACTGGGGAATGATGTAAGATGATGAAAGGAATGTACTCACTGAGGAGGTAATGAAGGTGGTGTGTACACATTAACAGGTAGTTTAGAGAAGGCATGCGTGAAAGTGCACGAAAAGGCGTGTGCGCATATGTGGTGGCAAATTTATGGTTAGGCCTTCGTGAACTGGGTAAAGCAGTTTATCGTCATGCGGCTAGGACGTGCACTATGATTTAAGGTCGTATAGCTGGACCGTGGTGATGCAATTTAAAGTCATACAACTAGGATCATACTGTTTAAAGTCATGCAACTAGACCTCCACTACAGTTTAAGGTAATATAGCTCGGACCTTGGCTATGCAGTTTAAAGTCATACAGCGAGGACCATACAGTTTAAGGTCATCCAACTAGACCTTCGCTACAGTTTAAGGTCGTATAGTTTGGACCGTGGCTATGCAATTTAAAGTCATACAGTGAGGACCATGCAGTTTAAGGTCATGCAACTAGACCTCCGCTACAGTTTAAGGTCATATAGTTTGGACCATGGCTATGTAGTTTAAAGTCATACATCGAGGACCATGCAGTTTAAGGTCGTGCAACTAGACCTCCGCTACAATTTAAGGTCGTATAGTTTGGACCGTGGCTATACAGTTTAAAGTCATACAACTAGGACTGTATAGTTTAAGGTCATGCAACTAGACCTCCTCTACAGTTTAAGGTCATATAGTTTGGACCATGGTGTTGAGCCCTTTATCGTCATGCGACTAGGACATGCACTATGGTTTAAGGTCATACAGCTGGACCGTGGTCATGCAGTTTAAAGTCATACAATTAGGACTGTGCAATTTAAGGTCGTGCAACTAGACCATCGCTACAGTTTTAAGGTCATATAGTTTGGACCATGGAGTTTAGAGTCGTGCATCTAGACCATAGCTATAGTTTAATGTCATATAGTTTAGACCATGGAGTTTGTGCTTCTAGACCATAGCTACAGTTTAAGGTCATATAGTTTGGACCATGGAGTTTACGGTCGTGCATCTAGACCTTAAGGTAATATAGTTTGGACCATAGAGTTTACGGTTGTGCATCTAGACCATTGATACAGTTTAAGGTCATATAGTTTGGATCATGGAGTTTAGGGTCGTGCATCTAGACCATAGTTACAATTTAAGGTCATATAGTTTGGACCATGGAGTTTAGGGTCATGCATCTAGACCATCACTATAGTTTAAGGTCATATAGTTTGGATCATGCTGTTTAGCGCCGTGCATTCTAGACCTCTACTATAGTTTTAGGTCATCTAGTTTGGACCATGCAGTTTAAGATCGTGCATCTAGACCGCCACTATAGTTTTAGGTCATATAGTTTGGACCATGCAGTTTAGGGTCATGCATCTAGACCATGACTGTGCAGTTTAAGGTCATGCAGCATAGACCATGGCGTGGAATCATTCTGTTAATTCAATCCCCCCATTGTTTATGAGATTCTAGATAATGTCTCCCATGTAAAGACACTCCTCAGTCTAGTGACCAAGTAACCTATGATATTGGCAATAATTGGGCTCGTCATCTCTCCCAACTTCCTTTGGTCTTTTTGGATCAGGCAGTTCGATCACTCCCTTTAATGAGAGTTTCCAGCAACATGGGGATCATAGAATTTGAAAGGAATAATCCTTGTGTTGAAAGTACCCTATTTTCTTCTTGGAGACGTCGAGTCTTTGATCTCCTTGTGATAATAGAGTCTGATCAAGATAAGTTGGGGGAGGTTTCTAGTAGCGATTCGACATTCCTCTCACTAAAGAATCACATATTTTTGATGCTCTGGCCACCATGCCTTTTATTAGTCCTCCATTCCCAATTCGAAGAAACGATGGGGAAGGGACTGATAGTGAGGGAGGCGAGGGTGGGAGTAGTTCATCATTTGATGACCCCATTTTGAAAGGCTAGGAGCGGTTCTTGAGAGACAGCAAATAGGGCTTGATGCCCTGAGGGGGTACACTCAAGCTTATAAGACTTCAATACTGCTCGATGCATGGTTTATATCATTTCATCTTTCGACCTCATCTCAGCTTGTAACCGCCTTACCGTGGCCTTAACATGCACAATCTCGTTTTCATAGGCTTTTGATACTTCACTGATCACCACGTTTTCGTCACTAGTCATTCTTGAAGGCTCCTTAAAATTAAGAGAGAACTTGAGCTTCTCATAAGCCGGCAAACCTCCATCATCATTCTTGAGGAGATACATGAGGCATTCATGACATGAGGAGAGCTGATGATTGGCTTTGCAGGGAGTCATGGCATTCTCAAGGCATGGAGGAGCCACTTGAACAGGGCTAGCATCAAGGGAAGGGGAGCTTGTTTCATCTTGTACTGGGGAAGAGTTTTCCTTGGATGAGAGTGACGAGTTCTCATTAGAGACAATAATGTCTGGGGGGAAGCAAGCAAGGGAAGTAGCATCACTAGGACCAATGAGAGTAGATGGTTGTTCATCACGTGTCCAAGGTTCAATGATGAATCCCTGGAGAGATCGAAGGAGAGTGACCAGTGGCAGAGTCCCCTTCTTATTCTGAAGGTCGGTCTCAACAATGGGTTTCTCAAGCCCTTGTAACAGCTCAACAGTATCAATTTTCTCTTCTGCTTCATCTTGAGGAACCGGGGATCCCTAGACAAACTTTCTGAGGAGTTGGTGGATCATTCTCTTGCATGAAGGGAAGAAGACTAGTCCCTTCATAGTTTGAACTTTCCACCAGCAAGGGATCATGGATAATGCCCTTGGTGGGTTCGGCTTCCGTCTCACCTGAGTCACTGGGACTGCCCCGCAACGGTGCCTTCAGACTTAACAGGAGTCTCAAGCTCATGAGCTGCCATGAGCTAAGTCTGCTCAAAGAGGCCATTGCTCTATGTTCCCTGACTCGAAATGGGTTTGGGGGTCTGATCAGGTGATGACACCATTGGCTTAGAATTGATGGGGTCACTGGGGTTATACTGGCATTTTACCCCTTCAGTAAATTTGTCCTTGCCTGAGTGGGACTTGGATCTTCATAGATAAACCGACTTCATCATGCCTCGAGTAACCATTCTGGTATACTCCTCATTCGATGCTTTTTCGGCATCATCCGCATCGAGGGGCATTAGGGAAAAGCAACGGCTCTCGCCCTCAGTAGAGAAGTCTTCTATGGTATTCTCAAAACTAGAGGAAGTTTTGGATCTGTAAATGTGTGCACGTTGCTTAGGTGTGCTCTGAGTGGGTGGGGGGATTAGCCCGTGTACGCCCTCTATAGAAGGACTTCGAGTGACCTGGTGGT
The DNA here is from genome assembly GCF_000471905.2 of Amborella trichopoda. Next base: position 2,554,506 of record NW_006499776.1, read on the forward strand.
CAACCCGAGCTTGAGCAGCATGTCCGGCCTTAAGAGACCCGGTTTCATGAGCATGTGTGTGTGACGAAATGGCCGTGTGATCATCCCTCACGGAGTGAACATGCATGTGTTGGGAAGGCGGACTTAGAGGTTCCCCTTCATGTGCTCGGGCAGGCGCAAGAACAAAGTTGCCTCGAGAAATGTAGTGCATATGTAAGGGGTGTGCAGGGCCGGGTCCAAGAAGAGCCGAACCCTGACAGTGTTCCGAGGTAACTTGAGGGTTGCCTCGAGGATGTGCAGGGCCAAGTCCAAGAAGACCCGAACCCGGACAGTGTCCTGAGGTAACCTGAAGGTTGCCCCGAGTGTACTGTGCATGCAAAAGAGGTGTAGGGTGTCCAAGAAGACCGGAACCCTAATCGTGTATCTGGGTAACCTGAGGGTTGCCTCGAGTGGTAGCTAGAATGAATGGTCCACTAGCTTTAGTGAGTGTGTGTGAGATGGTGGCTTTAGAGCCGCCTCCTTCTGGTGTCGAGCATCCTGTTACAGGGGCTTGAAGTGATAAAGAATGGGGGCAAACCTTGCAGCGACCCACAGGAGCGATGACAGACGAACTGTCGGTCGCAGGAGAGGGAGGGATGTCCTCTGGGATGCCCCAAGCAGTGGGACCGGCATGTGAGTTATCGGTAGCAGGGTCCGTGCTGTGTGTGGTGGCGTGTGTGCCACCAATGCAGGGTGCATTGGCGGAGGGTCCACCATTGCAAGGAGGTAGGGAACGAGGGACTTGTTGGTCCATCCTCGCCTCTATCCAAGTGAAGACTTGGGAGCACGACACAGGGTCGATGCTCAGGAGAAAGGTCGGGAATGAGGTTCGTTGAATCTGTTCCCGATAAAGACTCATGAGTGCAGGAATCATGAAACCCCTGACTCAGATGAAGCGATTAAGTAACCCCAAAAAGAGGTGTGCGTATAGTGAGCAGGAATAAAAAGAAAGGAAGGTCAAACAAGAACGATCCAACGATGGGGTAGTGTGTCCCCAGTGGAGTCGCCAAGCTAGTTAGGTATCTCGATCTCGCCCTCCAGATCTCGGGAAGATCGGGCGGCACATGTCTTGGGTTTCGAGAGAGACTCGAGATGTTTGTGAGATCGCTCTCTCAAGAACATCGTTTGAAAATGGGGGCAGGTGTTATCAATCAGTGAGAGAGGAATTTAAAGGTGGGTTCGGGACTTACTCGGGCTGACTCACATGGGAGCCCTCTTAGATCACGAAGAAAGCCCCCCAGTAATGAAACTGATTCGAAATCGCCTCCCTTAGCTCGTGTTCTTCTTATTTTTTGCTTTCCTGCAATCACACACATATATGGCAAAGGTTATGGGATAGGTGGGTCAGACCTCACCCTTTTCCTCTTTGATGATCATACGCAAGCATGGATATTTTAAAAAAAGAAAGAAAGACAGGTGGAAGAGAAGAATCCGACCGAGCGAGAAGATCAGAGAAGTGACTAGGCTGGTGGATAATTACCATAACGTGGTAGCGAAACGGGATCGGTAATTGAGATCGGCTCACGGGATTGCTACTAGACGCTATTGCCAATATCAACTAGCTAAACACGGTGGTCGATCTGTTGTGGCAGTAAAGCAGGCCAAGCGAACCTGACGCAACAATATTACGGCTAGACGACGGAACTGCCATGAGATGCTAACATCAATCCCTCTTGGTCGAATGAAAGAGTAGCAGAGGAATGGTTAAAGAGAAGAAGGGAATGGAGGAAGGAGAGAGAAGAAGGAAGAGAGGAGGGAGAAGAAGGAAGAGGAGATGCAGTCCGTGCTAGACATTGCTGAGTGTTTCAGGAGATGGGAGAGAAAGGAAGCAGTAGGCGCTAGGCTTCACCAATTGTGTCAGATGAGAAACAGGAAGAGAACCAACTAACGCTAAGTCTCACCAATTGATAGAGGAAGAGTGGAAAAACCAGCCGATGCTAAGTCTCACCGACTGATAGAAGAGGAGAGAGAAGACCAACCGACGCCGCGTCTCACTGACAGATAGCAAAAGAAAGAGAATATCAACCGACGCTAGGTCTTGCCAACTGGTATAAGAAGAGCGAGAAGACCAACCTGTGCTAAGCCTCACCGACTGATAGAAGAAGAGAAGACCAACCAGTGCTAGGCCTCACCAACTGGTAGAAGAAGAGAGAGAAGACCAACCTGCACTAGGCCTCACCAACTGATAGAAGAAGAGAACACTAACTGGTGCTAGGTCTCGCCGACTAGTAGAAGAAGAGAGAGAAAACCAATCGGTGCTAGGCCTCGTCAGTTGGTAGAAGAAGAGAGAGAAGACTAATCAGCGCTAGGCCTCGTCAATTGACAGAACAAAAGAGAGGAGGCTAACCGGTGCTAGGCCTCACCAGTTGACAGAAGAAGATAGAAAAGACCAATCGGCGCTAGGTTTCGTCGACTGGTAGAAGAAGAAAATAGAAGGCAAACAGGTGCTAGGTCTCGCCAGTTGACAAAAGAAGATAGGGAGGACCAACCAGCACTAGGTCTTGCCGTTTGACAAAAGAAGATAGAGAGGACAAACTGGCGCTAGGTCTCACCAGTTGGTGGAAGAAGAGAGAGAGAGAGAAGAGAGATAAAGAGAGAAGGGAGAGAAGAGAGAGAAAGAGAAAGAAGAGAGAGAAGGGAAAGAGGGAGAGAGATGAGAGAGAAGATAGAGGAAGAGAGAGAGAAGGGAGAGAAGAGAGAGAAGAGAGAGAGGGAAGGAGAGAGAAAGTTAATTGTCTGAAGGGTACCGACCCTTTTCTTCTCTCTCCTCTCTCTCTCCAAGACGTACTCACAGGCTCAAGCAAGAAATCAAAATTTTATTGAATCCTCAAATAATCAACTAAAGGCCGAGGGGTCTGTTTACAATGAGGTAGTGCTTGTTTATATAGAATTGTGCCCAAACATGGGTGGATTGATCAAAATTAGACCTAATTGCTGAAAATTAAGATTTAATTGAATTAAAAAAATTCTAAAAATGGGTGCAAAAGGATTGTTTTCCCCTGCCTAACAATGTGTGGAATTTCAGAACAGTCCATGCTACTGCTCGAGATCTTGCATGATCTTACATGGCTGACTCGAGGGTGTTCTGATGCACGTTTAATCGAAAGATTATTATTTTCTTGTAGGGCTCAGCATGGCGATTATTTTGATACCAACTTCGAGTCATGAATCATGTTGTTGTGCGAGAATCGTGATTTGGTCCATCAAACGAGGCGTGTTGCTGCTGCATTTTCTGCAACTTCTTCACGGATCGAAAAATTCTCTCTAGGGTTTCTCCATGATCGGACATCGTATCAAGGCGTCCCACATATTGAATTGTTCGTCTTAATGAGAAAAATACGCTCACCAAATTTGGGAGCGATCCGGCTTGTAACGAGAATAGTGTGCGGCCACACGGGAATAGTGTGCGACCCCTCCTATTTCAATGTTTTGTTCATATCTTTGTTTTGGAGTGTCCGATTAAGTCATACTTTGACCTATAGGGTTTTCGACCATGCTAGATCTAATGGCAGTGGCCCCACAATGATTTGAGACACCGAAAATGTAGTTCCAGTTGTAGGGTCCGTTTCAAGGTGCTAGAGGTCATTTCTCCAAAAACTGTTCCTTTGTATGCACTGCCTTAGACATGTCGGAATGAAACGAAACTTGGCAGGTGGTCTTTTGGAGTGCTGATGACAATCTTGACCCATTTTGGGGGAGTTCTAAGACTATCGAGAATTTTCACTATTTTGTAGGCTTTATTTACCTGCTTCCTATTAAGGACCAAGGTGCTAAAAAATACGTTCAAACACTACCTTGTGATTCAAAATCAGTTCTGCCAACCCAAAAACCCTGTTACACCCTGTTTTAACCCAAAACCCAAAAAACATGTTGTTTGATGAAAAAATTCATTAAAAATAGTAAATAAATCTGTTTTGACCTAAATTTTCTCAAAGAGCTTCACAAGAGTCTAAGGAATACACATGAAAAGAAATTTTTGAAATTGGAGCATTTTTGGTTTGTGCAACACAGGGCGTACCTCCCAGGTGACACGACTCATGCCGCCCAGTCGACACGACCCGTGCCGCCCAGCCTTGGGCGACATGGGGAGTGTCGCCCAAGTGACATGACTCATGCCACTCAGCCTTAGGCGACATGGGGGATGCTGCTCAGGTGACATAGGGCATGCTGCCCAGGCGACACGACCCGTGTCGCCTAGATTCAAGACCTCTTAAAAAAAATGTTTTAACTGAGCCTTTCGTGGGTGAGGGAAGGATATTCTCCCTAACAAATTTTCCCCCCTTTTAGTGTCTTTTGGGGACCATTTAGGGGGACAGAGAGAGAAATGGGGGGAGGATACTTTAGAAAGAGATTTTTGGAGAGATATGGGAGATCAAAGAGATTGAAACCCTAGACTACATGAGAGACACAGGGAGACCCCAGAGAGGAATCCTAAACTGTGAAACCTTAGACTTAGGGCACAATCACCCTGGTTCGAAACCATTTTTCAGGGCACAACCACCCTACCACTACCAGAGACTTGCTGATCGACATCTGGACTAGAAAGCCAAGAGGAATCGATTCTGATATGGGCAAGCCCTAGAAGGCTCGGTAGTCCCTGGCCATCCAACCCGGTTTGGTATCATTCTCGACGCTCTCTCTTTCTTCATCTCCTTACTGCTTTATTTTACTTTGATTTGTTTTGATTAGTTTTCTTTAAAAATCATATTTTTGATATCTTGGATCATGCTAGCTCTGCCACAGATCTGAGAGCAGATCTGCTCGTTTCTAGGCAGATCTGGCCTCAGATCTGAATTCGATTTTTCCAACCTTCTCTACTATTTCATTTTCATCAGTTTAAAGTGTCAGATACGACAGACCTTCATTTCAAGATCTCTCTGATTTTTCACGGTAAACATAGCTATACTGGATCCAATGGTGATGGTCCTACGACGGTTTGATGCTTCGAAAGTAGGGTTCTAGTTATAGGGGTCAATTTTAGGGTGCTAAAGGTTGATTTTGCTGAAACGGTTTATCAATTTTCATTGCCTTAGACCTGTCGAAATGCAACGAAACTTAGCAAGAGACTTTTGGAATTCCTTATGAAGCTCTTACCTTATTCTGAGACTGTCAAAATTTCCATTGTTTGTTAGGCTTTATTGACCAACTTCTCTCTTTTTTTATTTCGCATCGTGGACCAATGGTGCTAAAAAATGTCTTCAAACAGCATGCCCCACCGATTGTTGTGCTTTGAGAGAAGCGAGTAGGACCATCATTTAGAAATTTTCCTCTTGCTTTATTTCTTTTTTCTTCCTAGCCAAAGGACCACGTGAACGTCGAGGAGATCCACGTAATGCTGTAACTAGAATGCTCAGACGTTTGAATAAAATGTACAAGTCCATCTGTGGAGACTATAGGGGCAGAAGAGACTTTTGAGGGATCTGTCGAAGTCCTCACCCTCAAGGGACTATTTGTGATTCTGACAACTGAGGATTTTTTAGGACCTCATTGGTTAGAATCAAGCCTATCTGGCAGCCAAGTGCCACGCTTTAGAGCACTATTCCCATTTGGTCTGGGTTTCTTTATTTTTGGATTGACAGCTAAAGAGCCTTTGGTCGGCGGTGTTTGCTGCTACACCAGGTTTGCTTTTGACAATTAGGGTAACTCTGCGGGCCCTATCCTACCAGGTCCAGTCTGGGGATTTTTGTTGGCCTATCCCGAAAGTCTGGGCTTGTCGACTAGGGAGGGATTTTGGCGAGGCGACCTCATGGCAAGGCATCACCTTGAAGTCTTTGACAGATTTCACCCTGGCTTTGCCAGTTTCTTGCCTTCGTCGGCGTCTTTGGTTTGTCATAATGATTTTCTTGTTTTTGGAGCGATCTTTCAGTCATCGTCCTCACCCTCAAGAACTCTTATTTTTGGAGGGAGTTTTTGGCCTTCGTCCTCAATGACTCTTCTTGTTTTTGGAGGGATCTTTCGGTCTTCGTCCTCACCCTTAAGGACTCTTACTTGATTTTGGAGGGATCTTTCGGTCATCGTCCTCACCCTCACGGACTCTCTTTGATTTTGGAGGGATCTTTCGATCATCATGCTCACCCCTAAGGACTCTTCTTTGATTTTGGTGTTTGGGAGATCTTGTGGGGCTCTCACTCCCGAGTGAGCCATCTTGTGTTTTTTATTAGATCTTGATAGCTGAGGATTTTGTGTGGACCTTGCTAGCCAAAATTACGTCAGTTTGACAATTGGGTGCCGACTGAGGCCGTGATGCTGCACTAACCTGCTTTATTGGTCCAAGCGATCTTTGTGGGTTTTCACCTAGACTGGAAAGTGACGTTGTAAAGACGGTTTTCACCAACCTCCTTTATTTTTAGGCTCTTTTACCCATGTCCACCCTTTTTATCTATTTTTACTCACGATGCCCTTTTGGGCCATGCTCGAGTTTTTGTTTTCACGAAAGTCTTTTACTCATGGTTTCATGACCATGCCCGTCCGTCATTTTTACTCATGTCGTTCTCTTATCTAGGTATACACCATGCTCGTTATTTTCTCTTTCTTCTTTTGTTCTTCTTTTTTCTTCTTTTTATTTTTTTGTGAAGTCGTGTTTAAGGTCATGCCTTTGGAACCTGTGCGAAGCCTTTTAATGTCATGCAGTCAAGACGTGCACTACAGTTTAAGGTCATACAATTGGACCATGGTGGTGATGAATGACAGTCTGTGGAGACCATATAGTGAGTATGGTGGTTGTTTGACTCACTTTGGGAAGATGGCACAAGGCTACTTATGAAAGATGGATGATGTATGAATGGTGAGTGAAATGTGGTGACTCATTCGCTGAGTATGACATGGGTGAAGCGTAGTGGGAAATGATGGATGATGGTAATGAAGTGAATGGACTCACTGGGGAAGTAATGAAGGTGGTGTGCATGCACGAACAAGTCGGTTAGGGAAGGCGTGAGTGAAGATGCACGTAAAGGGCGTGTATGCCTGTGTGGGGGCAATTTTAAGGTCATGCCTCCTGGACCTATGCAAAGCAGCTTAATGTCATGCAGCCAGGACGTGCACTATAGTTTACAGTCATATAGCTTGGTTAAGGTCATATAGTTTGGACCATGGTGTTAAGCCTTTTAACTTCATATGGTCAGGACGTGCACTATAGTTTAAGGTCATATAGCGTGGACCATGGCTCTGCGATTTAAAGTCATGCAGCTAGGACCATGCAGTTTAGGATGGTAGAACTAGACCTTCGCTACAGTTTAGGATCATATAGTTTGTACCGTGTAGTTTAGGGTCGTGCACCTAGACCATTTAGGTGAGTCGCCATGTAAGTGGAGCTTCGTAGGGGATAAAGACACTGGTTCAATGAGGAGCGGGCCCACTGGGCACTAATGGGGTAAATATGATTCCACGGGGATAGTGAGCAATGGTATGCATGTAACTTTGTTGAGAATGGAGCACAGATGTAACCCCATTGGGGATTGAAGAAATAAGAATGACCCTAACTCCACTAGGGATAATGGGCTGCAATATGGATGACTCCTATTGAGGATGAAGGACAGTGGCCAGCATGTAGCTCCACTGCGAATGACAGTCCAGAGCACATGTGTAACCCCACTGGGGCTAGTGGTAGAATACACCTGGTGGAGAGGTGCATCCATTTCACAGTTTAAAGTCATGCGTATGGATTATTTGTCGCGTCGTTTAACGTTTTACTACAGGGGACGTGCGTTACAATTTTAAGGTTTTGTAGCTCGGACCATGGCTATGTAGTTTAAAGTCATGCGGCTAGGACCATGCAGTTTAAGGTCGTGCAACTAAACCTTCGCTACAATTTAGGGTCATATAGTTTGGACCATGCAGTTTAGGGTCGTGCATCTAGACTATTTAGGTAAGGGGATGTGACTCCATAGAGAACAGAGACGTGACTGAAGACTTGATGTTGGCTGTGGTGTAGGGAATGACCTCCCTAGGGATGCAGAATGATGGTCCAGATGGGAGTGCCATAGCATGCGCACGACGCTAGGTTTTGAATGACACAAGTGGTGTCAGTCCCTGGATGAGCGCACATGGCGTTAGCTTCTAGTGAGGCGCACGATGTTAGCTTCTTGTGACGTGCACGGTAATATCTTCTGGAAATAGTACTAGGTGAAGCGCATGACAATAGCACTTGGTGAAGCGCACAATGATAGCATTTGTTGAAGCACGTGACGATAACACTTGGTGAAGCACACGGTGATAGCACTTGGTGAAGCACAGGCGGCAGCGATTAGTATTAGGGCCTCGGGCTTGAACCTCCCCGACCTAAACTTATCGTCGTCTGGAGACGAGAACTGGAGTGTCATTTCGAACTTGTGGGGGGTGCTTTGCGTAACCTCTATTTATAAAAGGGGGTAAAACCCCATTTTACTGTTTTACCTTAGGTAAAATAATGAAGAGAGTTTAGAGCGAGCCAGAGCTTCCGTCTAGAGACTTTTGGCAAGAGTTTTCGACCAAAACTCACAGTGTACAGGCATTCAAGAGCTTTCCGGTGAACTTCAGTAGGTCGTGAGCCTTCGCGAAGTGCTTGTGGACATTTTAAGAGGGTGCCAAGGCTTTCTCGAGCAGGTAAACGGGGCTTCATAAAGATTCACTGAGACTCTGGCGGAATTGTGAGAGTCACAGTGCTATCCTGTCAGAGTTCCAATGCTTTTTGTGGGGGTAGAAGGGACAAACCAAGGGTTACTGACTACTTCCAGGAGCGTGATTTTTTGGTAGTTCCGTGGTTGCTGATAGATTGTTGATAATTTTCTAGTTATCGGAAGAGAGGAAGGAGGAGCAGCAGTGGGCTCACCGGAAACATAGTGAAATTCTAGCTAGTTGGGGTGAACTGTAGAAGTACGAGGAAGGGAAACCGAGATGTCCCAACGGGATTTCAAGGGACTCCGAGTAGTTTTTCATTAGCTTTGGTCACTAGTGGAAGAGAGGGAAAAGACGGGGAAGGGATTCTCGAAGAGTAGGGGTGAGTTCCTGGTGAGGAGAGGAAACACTAGTGAGAACCCGGGGCATCGCAAACCTGTAACGGTTGAGGAGGTGAAGGGCAATGGGACGACAAATGGTCACCCTCCGCACGAATGGTGATAGGCCACACCGTGAGTGTCAAGCGGCATGCTCAAATTTTGAGGGACGTGGTGTGCTGCACTTGTGATGCTCGTGAACAACTTGAGTGCAGCCAATGTTAGATACAGACGGCGATAGCCCTTTTAGTCGTGAGACAGCGATAGCCCCTTTAGTTGTGAGACAACGATAGCCCCTTTAGTCGTGAGATGGCGATAGCCCTGCCTTCTATGCACAGCAATAGCTTCTTCAGTCGTGCGACAACGATAGCCTTTATAAGAGCAGCCGGCGTTATGCCTTAAGTGACCAGCCTACAATATGCCCTTGTGAACGCAGTCGGCACTACGCCTTAGCATTTTTGTGGATACCTTACACAGCCGATGATAGTCTTGCCTTCTGCACAAGGCGATAAGGCCACCCCTTAGTGACTTACGTGTGGTGGTGAAGCCTTTGTTCTAGCTTCATGGCCCAGCCTTCAGGTGTCATTCCAGAAGTGAAGAACCACCCATGAGTAGGGGAGCTTGGCACTAACGAATTCACCGGCGAAAGCTTGATGAGGGGTGAGCCAATCTGGCTCACCGAGGCTTTGTGTGAACCAAGATGACCTTTGAGTGTCACCTTTGCTAGAGACCCTGTCCGCTTTGAGGTTAGACAAGACGATGACGACAATGTAAGAATAGAAGAAGGGGTAGGCCTCCTCCACTGTTTGCATAGGAATATATCAATTTTGTTTTGGGTATGACAAGAACGCAAAGAGGTATGGGGTCAGTATTCCTGGTGGTAAAATAGATTCTCCAAAATGACATATTTTATTGCCAGCAGGAAAACTATGGATACTTCTAACAGTGCGAAAATCTATTTTAAAGAGATTATTCGATTGCATGGCATTCTAATGTCAATCACATCAGACAGAGATGCAATATTTGTTAGCCATTTTTGGAGATGTCTATGGAACTTGATGGGAACTGAGTTATGTTTTAGCAATGTTAATCATTCCCGAAGTGATGGTCAAACATAAGTAGAAGTAAAATCTTGGGAAATTTATTGTGCATTTTGGCAGGAAAGAAACCAAAGCAATGGGATTTCTCAACCTAAATTTGCTTACACACTAATAACTGTATAAACAAATAATAAGCATATATATGGTCATATATGTCAATGTATATATGGTCATATATGTCAATGTATATAGCAATGTATATTAGGGTAAGCACATTGAAAATGATTATCATTATATTTATGATATTATTGGAAAGAATGAAATAACTGTATGTTATTTGCCATCTTTAGATATGATTGCAAACCCTGTAATAAAGGAGTTGATTGCAGAAATATTATCAAAGCATGTAGCTTTGATGAGACTTAGGAATATTTAAGTCTGGAACTCACAAATTTGATCCTTTTCTTTGATGTCTTGGTCATGTGAGGAAAAGTCGCATTAGCGTGAGAAACCCCATGACATGACTTTGGATATTATGAAATGTATAACCGCATTAGCGTGAAAAGCCTCATGACAAAAATATGCTCATAAATGTTAAACTCATTAAGTGGTAAATGCTTTATGATATTTCACTATATCTGGCCCTCATGACCAAGTAGGAGATGATTGTACGTGTGTGTGTGGCCATGGGGCATTTAAACGTGCCATTTTTCTCTCTTTTATAATTTAATGTTTATCGTTAAAATAGGGAGGCTTTTTAGAGAGAGAGTGTCGTTATCTAACGGGCAGAAAATGACCACCCACCTCCCAGAATTATAGGGTCACGTTTTTCAGATATTTCAGGAACTCAGCCAAACGTTGGAGATCTGCTTCATTCCATCCCTCTTTAAGAAAGGTTTCATGACCTTGGAGAGGTAGGCCACATAATCAATTTTGAGTTCTCATTGTTCTGGGAAAGGGCCTGATCTCTGCGATCCCAAGTCTCACGATGCTGCCAGTAATCCTGGGAGAGGGTTCCATCTCTTCCTTAATAATCCAACAAGAACGACAGAAAACCATCGAGTTGGAGAATGTTCAAGCAAGAGCTTCTCTTTGTTTCCATGAATAAAGTCCAACCCTAATACGACGATATTATTGGTGCAAGGGTTTTAGTTCAATGAATCATATGATTCATATGTATTTTTTCAAATAGTTTAGAAGTTAGTTTTTTTAGAAGGTGTTGAATATTCAAGTCACCCAAAAAATAAAATATTTTTTATTTTGGGTGGTCCAATTAGAATTTCAAAAAGGGTAAATGAGAATAGAAACATCAAAAGAATAAAGACCAAAAATATGAACAATGTAGTAGTGCCAATTTGCACATATACAAAGTCATTAACTGGTCCAAATGATCTCAATTAACATTTAATAGAATATTTATTTATCTTCATTTCACTAAATTACCTTCAATATAAAATTTCCCATATTACCCTTGGTCAAGATTTTGAAGGATCATAACTATAAGTGACCCCTACGATTACCCCAAAAGAATGGTAAATATGTAACAAATAATGAAAATATTGTTTTGGATTATTAAGTAGAAAAAATTAGCTATATTTTTATCATTTTGCACACGAATGCTTTGCATGTATGAAATAACACAAATACCCTTAAGTAATCCTCATTGAGGACCTTGACTAATGTTTTCCTTCTTTATAATCTCGAACAAGCTGAGGTATTTTTGTTATTTGGCAGTCTTTTTATAGAGTGGGTCAAATATTAATAGGGGAAATCCGAAGTTCGAATCTTTTGACTGATCATTCTCTTTTTCTTAAAAAAAAATTACGATATGAGGTCATCATCTTCGGACCACTCAATTGTTTTTTAAAAAGTAGCGGTCCGAGGTCCCCATTTCAGACCGCTCTTTCTCTGTTTCTCTCTCTCGTTTGAAACACCGAAATCTTTAAAATCTGCTCTTTCAATACCCACTCTCTCTCTCGTGATTATTTGTACTTATTAATAATGCTGAGTTTAGCTCGAGGAACATGAACTTGCAATGTTCAAAGTTCAGCTGCATCCGGCTATATAGCAATGTTAAAAGTTCAGCTGCATCCCGCTATATAGCAAAACAGAATTAGACACTTTGCATAGAATATATAATTTGGAGGGAAGGAGCAGTCCGAGGATAACATTATCGTACAGCTATTTTTTTTTTAAAATCATCCTCAGGCTGCTATTTTTTGTAAAAAATAAGGAGCGGTCTGAAGATAGAGACCTTGGATCACTGTTTTTAAAAAATAGGGAACGATTAGTTCAAGAATTCTAACTTCGGACCGCTATTTTTTTACAAAAATAACGAGCAATCTGAGGATGGGGACCTCGGACCATTTTTTTTCTAAAAGTAGAAAATGATCGGTCTGAATATTCTAATCTTGGACCGCCCCTATTAAATAAAAAAAAAAATATAAAATACAGTCCGAGGATTACATCACCGGATCGAGGGTAATTTCATCCAAACAAAAAGTCACATTGACCGACATTAGATGTAATATTCACATACAAGGGGAGCATATTGTATTTTCCTACTTATCTAAGGGGTGTATGTAATTAACTCAAAAAATAACAATGGGAGATTACGGTAGGATGGTCCGGACTAAAAAAGTGGGGCCTAGGCGACAAACTTTGGCCCGAGGGGCGAGCTAAGGCCAATGCCATCCGGCCCAGCCCTCTTTTCTTTTTTATTTTTTTATTTTGTCCTTTATTTATTTTTGGGGCTTAGGCGGGGCCTGGGCCAAATGGGGACAAGTGATGAGCTAGGGCCATGGATAGCCCGGCCTGTTGCCACTACCGGAGAGCATGATTTTTTTTGGGTAAGTAGGGAGAGCATGATTTCATACAACAAATAGCAGATGGAGTATGGATTGTGGACCTCCATCTCACGCATCTTTTGCTTCATCTCTCTAACTAATACTTCAATATATTTCCCCATCTCCTTCTCTAAAAATCGCAACACCCACTAAAATAGGATTTCTAGTACCTCTCTCTCTCTCTAACAAACTTATAATTCTTCGGTCTCTCTCTATTTGAGTACTGTTACTTCTCTCTCTCAAATACTCTAATATCTGTCTGACGTGAATTATGGGAAGGGTGCGGGTTGTATAGAGCTTAGGCTTTAAACAATCAAATTAAAGCCAACCTTCAAATAGTGACAAGAATTGGTTTTAATATTGGAAATCTTTTTGATAGTCTTAAGATATATTTTTATATTTATTTATAAAATTTAAAGTTTAAAAAATAGTGTAGATTAACAGATTTATGAAAACTTAAAAATTTTAAAAATTGGCGGTCCAAAATTATTTTAGAAAATATATTATTTCCAGAACTTAAAATCTATTTTTTTCTTATGTTCATGCATTTTGATGTTGAGATGGTCAATTTGAAGATATTTGAGTATCAAAACAAATTATTCTAATAAAATTTTTGATGTAGACTAAAATTTGATTGTTTAGAGCCCCGGCTCTTTATAAACTTTTCCTTATGGGAGAATAGTGCGAAGTTTGGGTTTCCTGTAAGCAGAAGAGGTTATTTATAGGCCCCCAAGGAGGCGCCGGAATAACGTAGGAAGTAGCTTCCATTTTCACACCATGAAGGCTCCGTTTGCGTGCGCTTGACGTTTCATTGCAGAAGAGGATATTTATAGGTCCCCAAGGAGGCGCCCGCATAATGTAGGAAGTAGGTTTTATTTTTATTTTCACACCGGGGAGGGGCTCCGTTTGCGTCAATTGGAAGTCAAAAGGTACGAAAAACGTTTTCAAGTATGAAAAGGGTTGCAGCAAAGTATGTTACTATCGCGGAGACCAGCCCATAGGGACCCGAGTGGTAAATAAACGTTTTCTGTTTTTTCTTTTGGACCCGCTTTCTATGCGGCCATGTCCGCATGTATAGAAATGAAATGCAGGCTTATTAATAACTCTATTTTTTAGATGGGTCTTTTTACTTAATTTTTAAGGATAGGTAATCGTTAACATAGAGATCATAAATATGAAAAAATTAATAAATTTTAAAATCTAAAAATAATAATTCTAGTAAGAAAATATTTGCATATGCTTTTGTTATTTTAAGTATGTAAATAAACAATTGGAAGAAACTAGGTGCCAATTTTTTTTTATTTTTTTAGATAATTCAGTGGGGATGACGAGCCCCTTCTCGTTTTTGAAATCGTTAGTGGCTTTTTAATATATTAGGTGAAAATGAAAACCTAGACCTTAGCTGGAGCACAAATGATGCTACCACCACGACAACCTCATTCTCTCAAAAATGTTTTCAAGTATGAAAAGGAGTTGGGAGAAAGGTATGTTACCATTGTGGAAACTAACCCTGATAGGGACAAGAGTGCGACATAAATATTTTCTTTTTTTCTTTTTGGGTAAGTAGGCTTAAATTTTGGTAGGGTAAGTTAAAACATACACAAGATGTGTACACCTATGAGAGACGAGCATAAATGCTTGTTGTGTCTAGGGTTGGCAACAAGCTAGGCCAACCTTAACCCTCTCAGGCTGGGTCCTGTTAAGGCTAGGCCAGGCTAGACCAAATAAAATCAAATAATAAAAAGATAAAACACAAAAAAGAGGGGCTAGTCATGCCGAACTAGGCTGGCCATCGCCCATCCCCAAGCCCGCCTCACCCCTACACTCAGACCACAGTGGCCCAACCCTATTTTGGATATGCCATCGTGGCTCATTTTGTGGTCCGGACCTAAATTTTTAGGGTCAGCCTAACCAGGTTGGGTGCCTCTGACCATTGCTTCCCTTAACTAGATTCAAATTCCAAACAATTGGGTGCCACGACAATGTCTTATTTGACATTCTCTTAACTAGGTCCAAAGTCCAAACGGTTGGGTGCCAAGACAGTGTCTTATATGACATACGCATGATGTGCGTATTACTCTTTTTTTTGAATAATTCAGTAAGAAAGATACGTTTTTTCAAAGCTTTTTGAAGGTATTAGTGGGATAGTGTTAATGGTGGGAATAAAAATCTGATCAATAGGGTACAGGGTGCTACCCCCACAACCCAATCCCCTTTTCCAACATCCGTGTAACTTTTCATCTCGATTTCCTTTTTCGGGAAAGTTATAGGACCAAAAAAAAAAATATGTAATTTCTCGGACGAATGACATGCGAGAGACCCACCGATGGATGGATGGAGGACTTGAAATGTGTTGAAAAGTCACAAGGAATTTCCATGAAGATTGGATCGGAAACAAACAACCTTGCGAAAGTGAATCCATGATTTGAAAGAGAAAGGGCAACGTGGCATTCCTGTTCACCATTTACCAAGCACCATGTTATGGGATTTGCAGGGCTGCAAATTTTTTGAATATTGCTTACTTAATTCACATTGTGACAAACGTTAGAAAAATAATGAGCTGATTTTTGGAAACACTAGATATTGTCACATGGAGACTCCTTGAAATGGGTAGTCCATTGAAGTGCACCAATTGATTTGGAACTAGGGTGGGAATTTTGAGGCTGAGGCCATACAAATCCCCTATTTTAATGTTTGGGAGCATTAGTCAATTTGTGGACCACTTCTAAAAAGCTTTTCCAGGTCTTGCTGGCTTTGAAGGAGTGGTGAGAGATTGGAATGGATCTATAGTCTTTTCTTATGCAGGTCCACTGGGAGACCAAACTATAAATGGTGTAGAATTATTGGCTCTCTTCTATAATTTAAAATTATGTGGTAAGAAATTTAGGGTCTTATTGGAAACTTCGGTCCATCTTGTTACAATTTTGGGATATGTTTAGACCTTTTCTTTTCTCCTTTGTGCATGTCTTCTGTGAGGCCAATGTTTTAGTAGACTTCCTTGCTAAAGAAGGAACTTCTTTAATTGAGAATGTCTTCTCAGATTTTGTAATTTCTTTTAATCGTTGATTAATAAAGTTATGAATTTCTATAAAATAAAATTAAAATAAAAATAAATTTCTATTAAGAAAAAAATAATTTAAAGGGTTAAAACTCCTGACAATATTATTTTTTCATTAAAAGAGTCAAATGATCTCAATTAATATTTAAAGGTTATATTTTCTTTGATATTTTACTTTGGTATTTTTTAACAAGAAGTTTTAATAATAACCAAATTGCTCTTGTTTAGGATTTGGAAGGAGGAATAATCTGGCCTATTTCAATAATTTGAACCCCAAAAGACCCTAAAAAAATGACAAAGATATCCTTGTTTGTTTGGGATTACAAATAAGGGATACACTCTTTAGGATTCGTAGTGATGAACAACTAAGGACATTTTATCATTTAGCACCTAAATGCCTTGCATGAGTAACATAAAGGAAAAAGTTGATATAAGGGTGAGGCTCTAAACAATTAAATTAGGATGCAACTCAAAAAATTCATTAGAAAACTTGTTTTGATTTCCAAATATCATCAAATTGATCATCTTGTCTTCAAGATACATGGACATGAGAAAAAAATGGATTTCACGTTCTGGAAATAATGCATCTTGTAATACATTTTTTTACCATCAATTTTCAAGATTTTCAAGTTTTCATGGATTTGCTCGATCTACACTATTTTTGAAGATTTAGATTTTATAATTTGAGATGAAAATACATTTAAAGACTATCGCAAACATTTCTAGTATTGAGATCACATCTCTCGACACTATTTGAATGTGCACTTTCCTTTGATTGTTTAAATCCTCGGCTCTATACAAACCGTACCCTAACACAAATCTCTAGTTATTCATAATTAATAATCCTGAACAATGTGTTCCTTGTTTGTAATCCTAAACAAATTACAATTTGTAAATTTATTAAATTTCTTTTTGAGGAGGTATATAAGTCAAATTATTATTATTATTATTTCAAAAAAATTAACCCCACAAATTTGAATTAAGATCCTAAAATAATATTTTCCCCTATGGAAAGATAGATTATAAAATATTTTCTATATCCTATAAAATAGAAATTTGTTAATTAATTATTCAGTTCTCGTAAACTTATGGCCAATATTACGTATCATATTGAAAGCTTAGATGGCAAGTATGGTGTATTAGAAAACCATAGACATTGACTCTCACGATGAACATTATGGATTAGATGACGACGAACCATTGCCATGGTAAGTTAATCACCACCGTCCATATTCAGATTGGACGATAGATGGCCCCTCAGACAACTTACTTCATAGGAAACTTGAACACTACGGAGCTTCCCAGTGTAAAAGTTCCATTATTTGTTGGAGGCACATAATATTACGGTCTCTAGGGTTGGCGATGGGCTGGGCCAGGGCTGGGTTAACCCTGGCCCTGGCCCAATCAAGGCTGGCTTAATAAAATTTAAAAAACAAAACCTAAAATATAAAGAAATAAAGGTTGGGCTGGGCCGACCTTGTTTTGGCCTTGGCACTGGCTGGCCTATCTAGGCTCTCAGGCCACATTTTGTAGCCTAGGCTTTGGCTTTTTAGGGCCTAACAGAGCCGGGCCCTAGGCCAATTTCCATCCCTACTGTCTCACGAGCGAGACATACAGGAAATTTGGGTGAGGGGTACAAAGGACTACCGGGGCACACCACATATCATACTACCTATTTTAATCCCAGAGTTCAATCTAGGAGTATTTTTTGGGGATATAACTTCCTCAAACCATTTGCTGTCGTAATAAAAATAACTTCCAAATTACATTCCTTGTGGACTAGAAAAAGCATAATACCTCAAGACTGAATAGAAATTGTACATTTTTTTGAAGGGTGAGAACTAAAAATTCAAATTTTTTATTTTGATTATAATCGTATAGTGATTTTTAGATGGGTTCCCAAATCTAGGATCAAAAACATATTCCCAAATTTTGTTATTAGGGAATAAATGTACACTCTTGCTCCGGTAGGAGCTTTGAATAGGTGCTGTAGAAGAGGATGTGCTACAACATAACGTACTTGCATGTCATGCGAGACCAAGAAGAAAAGTTAAAAGATTCAATGCCCCCATATTACCCCCTCCGGGGAAACCTGATAAAGATGAAAAAGTTGGGCACTATGAACTTCCATAGGGTTAAAATGAACCTTTTTATCTCGTTTTGGGTTGGGGATATGGGTTGTTGTCTTAGGCGAACCACCCTAAGAAGGGTGGCCCACTTCGAAAGGCAGCCATCTCGGTGTAGGGCTTGAACTTTGACTAGGGTGTGAGAGACAAGGACATGTCATGTGGCAGGGTAATTCACTGTTAAGTTCTCGAAGCCGTAAATGAAAAAAGCATGTCTGACAAAAGAATGGTACAAGGATTTATGACTTCCAGGTCATCATCATACTTGGTTTGGAAATCACTCTGGCCTTATTTCCCTTTCTAATAATGTCTAGGTTGGGAGAATCTAGCAAATTTATCATCCCAACATCGTTGACGTTTAGGATTTTTTGAATCATCGGTTAGGATTGCTCATGTCACAATACGTCTTTTTGTCTACAAAACGTTTTTGGCTTAAATTTGAGTGTCACACCTCCTAATTGGGGCACACCTAGCAAAAAAATAAAATATACTTTTTTATAAAATAAATAATCAAAATTTGTCAAGAAGTTTCAGGGGTATTTTGATAACTTTTTAAAATGGAAAATATTTTTTATTATTTTTATCATTTTCAATCATAATTATAGCATGATTCATAAAATAAAGATTAAAAGTAAAATACTTTAAACTGTCAAATCAAGATCTGATGCTCAAAAAGCCTGCTTATGACATGGTGTCTCAAGCCATCTTAGCCATCTACTAAGATGTGACGACTGCAACCCGAGAGGCCACATATACTATATAGGTGAGTTGAGTCACATGGAAAACTTTTCCATATTTTTTTGTACTTTTATTGTTTATTTATTTATTTTAATCTACTAGAGCATTTTTTAACTGGGCCATTATTTTATGCTAGAATTTGGGCTTCAAAAGGTTGGTGGTAGTAATGTCCATTTACAAAACGCTGGTTGCTTGTAAATTAACAGATTATGACCGACTTTGACCTGGAGTAAAAAAATGCTGCAATACTATGGATTGGTTCATATGAAATTAATCTCTGGAAATTTTTTTCACATGAAAATATAGGCTACATGTATTTTGTTCATACATTTTAGAGAAAATTAGGTAAATATCCGTTTTAATTTATGTTATTATCAAAATACTAAATATTTTCGGTTATTACTCGCATGTCTGTTTTTTTCACTTCAAAATGTTTTTTTTTTTTAAAAAGACGAAAGTACCATTTTTTTATTTTTGAAAATCTGAAATGGGCATGATTTTGGGTTTTAAATCACCGAAAATAGCCCCGATAGCTTAAACACTTATGTTCTCTACTCTCATGCTCTGTGTATGCTCTGTGCGTCTCAAAAAAGCTTTGTGTATGCTCTGTGCGTCTCAAAAAAGCTTTGTGTATGCTCTGTGCGTATCAAAAAAGACTCTCTCACAAATAACCTAACTCTATAGATTTGGAATATATTAGAACCTCAGGATTTTTTACGAATTTTGACGGCATTTCTTGGATTTTGAAGGCATTTCACAGATTTTTTATCTATAGTGAAGGTATATATAAAATGATTTGTGGGTCAATTTTAGAAATTTAGATTGTATCAGATTTTGATTTAGGGTTTATACTCAAGCACACTAGTTGTTTATTATGAATTTTATTTAATTTTAGTTAATTTGTGGGTCGATTTTGATTGTATAAGATTTTAGAAATTTGGGGTTTTAAGAATTAGAAATTTGGGCTTTTTTTAGAACTCAAAATTTATACACAAGGTTGTATTGAGTTGATTACCTTTTTTTAGTATCTGTGAGGAAATTCACAGAACTCTAATTGATCATGTATGTGAGGTAACACATTTGCATAAATTGTTGATGTATTGCTTTGTTTTGAATGCTGGGTAGATTTTACATTATATTAGATTGTATGTTAACTTTGATACTCTTAGATAGTTTTAAGTACATATTTGTGATAGATTTAGTGATATCTTAAGAAAGGGTTGATTTTTCTTGATGACAGATTGGGTAGCTTGAAAATGAAAATTTGTATATTATTTATTCATGTATTGAACAATTTGCAAATGCTTGTGATTTTAGGAGTATATAGGACATAAATAACTTTATGCTTCAATATTTTTTATAGAATAATTTGTGACTAGATTTATTTGAGAGCTAGTTCGATACGTAAATTTGTGATCACCTATTTGGAGGTTTAATATGTGACTTAGCATTGTTTCAATGATTCTATATGCAAATGCGTGATGAGTTCTTGGTATCTCGATATTCATTCCTTTGTATTATCGTGTTCTTTTCCTTGATTAGTGCTTTTTATTGTAATGGTTAATGGTAAAAAGAGGAAAATGATGATAAGCCAAGTATGAGACTTCTATTAGAACCTATAGGTTAAGTTGAAAAGCTCCATAACACTAGGTTATGGTCTAAAACTGACCATCTTTTCTGTTTATAATAGCATGTCGTTATTGTTTATCAGTTATTCAGTTAAGTTTTGCATATGTAACCTTATGATTAACATGGTGATCACATGGGGTTCCAGTGATTATGACTCATATCCATCCAAAAGGGGGATATTTAAGAGATCTTGAGGGCCCTAGTTTGCTACAATTGCATACAGATCATTCATCCTATTATATTCAAGAAGGATAAGGATATGCATATATTCATCTTCTCTTTCCATTGGTTCGTTATTTTTTAATAAATTGCAGTATGTTTAAACATTATATGGAAAGTACATGTCTATGTAGTGTGATTCATATGTTGTCTATTTGTTGTATTTCAGAAAAAATAAGAAATAAGAATCGATGAAAACACACATCAATTATTGGTATATAACCAATGAGCAAGTTCAATTAGTAAATGCGTTTGGGTTGGGTGCTCTATTTATTATTTAGCCAGGTCGAATAGATTATCCTTGGTCACAGCCAATGCAAAGAGGTGGCGTTCTGAGACCAATTCTTTTCATTACAATATTCAAATTGGTGACATGACAGCTGCATTATTTGATGCTTACGAGACATTGAGACTCGTTATGGATGGCGACCCTGTTACATGTCATCCAATTAGTGACCTCCAAGAGTTTATAGAAGACAATTTGGGTGAAGTCCCCACTAGAGGCAACTTGGCAGTCATCAAGCATTCATGGTTGAAGGCCAAATTTCATCAATTGCCACCCGATGCAACCCCTGTGCAAGTTCTTAAGTATACACGTGCCTACCTGCTCTTCCTCATCAGCGTCACCATTTTCTCAGATTCATTGCAGGTAACAGTGCCAATGAAGTATTAACAATTATTTGAGCATATTGAGGAAGCCAACATATATAGTTGGGGTGTTGCAGCCCTCGCATATCTGTATTGTTCCCTTGGAAAGGATTGTACTTTCAAGCGAAGATATTTTTGTGGTTCAGTTACTCTTATGCAGGTAAATCATATTTTCATATCTTACTTAAACATAATAGTTTAGACTACTTTCTAAAAATAAATATAGTTTATCATGTCTTGATATAATACAATGTTGGTCTTATGAGCATATTATGCATATGAGGGCCATACCACGTAACATCTCTCCAAATATGGCTAGAGCAAAAAGATGGAAGCCACCAAAGAACTATTATGGAAATCTACATAACCTAATGCCTCCAATTAGATAAGAATTGGATAACCTCCAACCTAAAGATGTTAGTGTTAACTTTGATATTATAAGATTTATTATGGATTGATTTTGATTATTTTTAAGTATTTATAGTTATTTGTTGACTAATTGTCGTATGTGATATTTCATATCATATGACAGGTAATATGGAATCCCTACTTCAAGCCTAATGATGTCATTTCATATGATAGGCGGAAGGCATTCGAAACAACAATGTGCATAACGACCTTGATATTTGACGATATTGCCGAGCCATATATGCCGGAACGTGTGTGTCGGTAGTTTGAAGCAAACATGGCATATCAATAAATCCCATCTATTTTGGTAAGAGGTCTAGTAGACAAGGTGGACAACGAGATTTGAGAAATATTAATTCAGACAAAATCCATCATTGGTTGACTCGATATGAGCTCATGATGCTAGTTGAAATGTTGGTATTGACTTGAAAATTGTTTTAATTTTATACTTACCTATTAGTCCTATGAAATTGTTTTAATATTATATTTACGTATCTTGTTTTTGCAAGTTAGTGGAGTTCAGACTAGTACAACCTTGTTAGCAGCGGCACTTGGTTTGCGACAAAAGTGGTATTTTGAAGTTTTTAATCGTGTTTACAAGGCATTGAAATTCTTTCTAAGTTTATGCCTGTGGACTTAGATGAAATAGAAGCCAGGATGACAAATGTTCAACGTCAAGGAAATGATGAAGAGGAGCATGACGAGCCCAGAAGTGGTGTAGTAAGTGAAAGTAGTCATGCTGCAGAAGGCATGGCTGTCACACGCTCCATGTCCCCATACCGTACATGCGGAAAGCGACAGAGTACGGGATCAAGACGTGAGGTAGCGAACATCACTCAAGTGAGAGTGGCTCAACGCTTATAAAACAGGGGGAATTAAGAGCAAACCACGAAATAGAATTAAAAATATATTCACCAAGACAGATATTTTAAGCAAAAGCAAAGTCATGTCCATACACAACCATTTCTTCAAAATTTATTTACAAATAGTTCAAGGCACTAATGGCCCACAAAATACAAGGTAAACATCAACGAACAGCTAAGTGGCACCACCACTAACCACCTACTAAAGGAAGCTTCGAAAATCCCTTCATTACTCCAAGCTTTATGCATCCCAACGCACCGATCAGCTGCCCTCTCATCCGGCTGTCAGAAGCTATCACTATACAAGGATGAAAAATAAGGAAGGGAATGAGCTAACAGCCCAGTAATTAGATCTACCCCATTAACACATGTAAAAAGAGAATCTTCACTATCCGTTCCTTTCAGTACTTTAGCAGTATAAGAATAAATGCAGTCCAATTATCAGAAACATGCAGTGCCTAAATATCAGTCATTCCATGTGTAATAGAACAGTAAGGTTGACAGATCATAATTCTACACAATATAAACTAAATGAGCCTACTCCTGAAGTAGAAGTTCCATTGCTCAGGTCAAGCCAATCCTGTAGCTAGAAACCTCTACCCTCATTCAGGAGGGAAGACAATGACAAGTGGGTGACCCACTTTGTACTCCCCTCACAAAGCGCTTTGGGGCTTTTGATAAGTGGTGGCCTTGCAAGACACGACCCTCTCCTTGTGCCCTTCTGGCGAGAGGGCGTTACACTACCATTGGGTGATCCAATGCGTAGTGCCCATAACCTTTGGGGGGAGCTACCCATCATGTTACTCAGTTTCACCTCCTGACCACTATTATCATGGGTGCTCCATTGCGTAGCGGTCAGTGTCACAGTATAACAATAGCATAGTTTTTCTCAGTGTGATAGTACCAACTACTAATGGGTGTCCCATTGCGTAGTGGTCAGTATTTGCATATATCACAATATAGTAATATCACAGTATCAGTATCATAGTATCACAATATCAATGTCACAGTCTCACAATATCAGTATTCACATTTTCACAGTATCAGCATTCACAGTATAACAATATCAATATTATAGGATCACAATATCAGTATTATAGTTTCATAGTATCAATATTCACAGTATCACAATATCAGTATTACAGTGTCACAATATTAGTGTCACAGTTTCACATTTCTTACAACTTAAGGCAATGACGTCCTATCATAAACAGGGATGTAACTTCCGATCTGTTCAGAATTCGAAGGTAGTTCTAAAGCAAATTTTACAATAGACATGCATATCTTTCAAATGGAGGTGGCTTGAAAATGTTTGGACCCCTTTTGACTATTCAAAAGCTCAGTAGAGTGGAGGCATACCATCTGAAACTTGCTGTACAGTTGAGGCAGTGGCATGTCCTACCTAGTATACTTATAACTCTCAATCCATAAAGTATTTTAAAATGGTTTCAAGACCAGAGTTCAAGTAAAACTACATATCCTTCTAACAGGAGCAGTTTGAACGTATTTGGACTCCATTTGGTCATTCAAAAGTTCGTAACAACAAGGTAACAATTCTGAAAGTCGAGTGGACTCAGTCAACAGTGACCTATCCTCACAAATTTATACGTAACTTTCAATCTAGAAAGAATCTCGAAATAAATTCAATATGCAACTTTAAACACACACATAGATCTTTCAAATGGTTATAGTTTAAAGGTAGATGGGTCTCATTTGGTTAATCAAAACCCATGACAATAGTGGCAATAGTTAGAAATTTCAATGAGCTATGCTAACAGTGACATACCTACACATTTCGAGGCAAAACTTCTCATTTACGAGGACTTTGAATATTATTTAAACATGAAAATTTTAGTAGACTCACATATCTTTCTAATGGCAGTAATTTGAAGTTATTTGGATATCATTTGGCTGTTAAAAATCTTATTATAAAATCATGAATGTTTCAAAAAATTTCACAGTGTTACTGGGCATGCTTCAAAAGGATACCGAACCACTTTCAATTCATAGTAGACATCATCTTGCAATCTTTTCCATTTTACTTTAGGCATACATAGACACTTTTCTACAGATTTTTGTGGGCAATAGGCTCATTCTCAACATTAAAACCTCTCATACAACAGAGGCATCAGTTCAGTAAAATAATATTTGTAAGTATTTAATTTCATGCCTCTACGAACTTGGTGCAATGGTGGTCGATCCACTTACCTGATGTGCAATGTTGCCTCCAAAGCTCCCTCTCACGGTCCACTTCAAGCTTCTTACAATGGTTCGTCAATGGAGTCACAATGGGCTCTAAGTGTTGGGCACTGAGAGAGAGAGAGAGACAGTGAGGGGAAGAGAAAGCTTAAGTATTCCCAGTGGGTAGGTGGTTAACACTGTGGCTGATCATGCACGGTTCTGGCGTGCACAGCACTAACACGTACGGTACTGACAAGCACGTCTCTGACACACACAGCGGTGGTACAACTCACCCTCACTGCTACGTGCTCTTGCTACAGTGCGCACTTTCTCTACCGCGTGCATTCTCATTGCTGCACGCACTTTCACTACCGTACGCACTTTCACTGCCATCTCATTCTCACTTCCGCACGCTCTCACTGCTGCGCGCACTATCACTGCCGCTCGCTCTCACTGTCGTGCGCTCTCTCACTGCCACGCACTCTTGCTGCCATGAGCAGTTTTACTGTCATGCACTCTTAGTCCAAGAAATCTTGGTCCTTACATTGGCCCCGTACACACAGCTTATGATTGAGGAGACTAGAAGGCATAATACCCAAAAGAAGTAGTATCCGCCCAAGAGAAGGCGTTGGCTCCTAATCTTGAGTGTATTGAGTGTTTTGTATAGTTTTGTACTTTCAAGTATATGCCACAGATTTGCCATTTCCTACAAATGCATGTCTAAGGAGTTAAATCGACAACGTACTTCTTCCCTGCATAGTGGATCTCAAACTGTGTATCCATGGCAGATATAATTGTGTATGAAAATCGTGCCCTCATCTTTCGCAAGTCGAGCAATTCTTGGGCTTTCAGAACTAGCACACCGCTCCAACTATTAGCTAACTCCCTCTTCTCTTTAAACCTGCTCATCAACTGTACCCTTAATTCTTCTCACATTGAAATGATCGGCTCCACCCGATCAGATAAAATCCATGTATTGAATGACTCGGCTATGTTAGAGGGTATGTGAGAGGGGATATTCTCTTAGAATGAGAAAGGGTGAAAATTTCGGCAATGAGAGGTAAGGGTTTGGGAAATTACCAAAAATCAACTCGTTGGGTTTAGAGCTTCCACGCATCAGAGCACAACAATATTTTGATCATGGAAAAAGTTTATATAAGGTTGCAACCGTAAAATGTAGAATTAAAGATGCACCTCAAAAATTCATCTAAAAAGGATGTTTTAGTGTTGAAAACCCCTATAATTGATCATCTCGACATCGAGATGTATAAATACGAAAAAAAGAAAAAGATTTTGAGTCTAAAAAATAGTGCATTTTGTAACACATTATCTAGACCGTCCATTTTTAAGATTTTCATATGTCTATAGCAGTGATCGAAAAATAGGCTGGTCGGAACTAGAACTGGCCGGTTAGCTCGCTACCAGTGGGATGATGATTCCGGTTAGGTTTGGTTTTAGTGTACTAGTAAAAAAAACACTTTGTCCTGAAAAAAATCGTCAAAAAAACTGGCCGGTTTGGCTTAGAACCGGCCACTTTTTAACAAAACCAGCCAGTTTTGTAAAACCCGGCCTAGTTTGACGTTATATCGGGCGATATAACAAAATAACTGCGCCACAGAAAATAATAGTCGTTATTTGTAACAGTGTCCGTTATTTGGGCAGAACCTGTGATCCGCCATTTTTGCAGCTTTTTATGCTTTTTCCTGCCTTTTTTTTGTTTTTTTTTGCTCAATTATTGTACCTTACCTTCAAATCTTCTATGAATCCATCAATATTAAATAAAAAACTCCAAGATTAGATCAATTTTGGCGAATGTTTGGTGCATTTTTTGGTGTTCTTCAGTTTTTTTATGAAAAATCCGCCATTCATTTGATTTTAGCCTAGTTTTTCAGTTTTTTTCAATAAAGGGTTGGAGATTTTAATCATCATAGAGATACATATACTTCAAGACTCTTGATTTCATTGAAATGGAGAGATTTGGGGCTCGATTTTGATAGTAAAGTAGACAAGGTAAGCCCGAACCCAAATTTATTTAATTTTTTCTTATTTTTGCAGCTTTTTTAGGATTTTTCAGACAATATTTGACTAGTATTATTTATTGCAATAAATAAAAGAACGATTTTTAAACAACAAAAAAAATAATTTGGAGCTCGATTTTAGGAATCTAGGGTTTTTTGGAGCTCGATTTTAGGAATTTAGGGTTTTTTGGAGCTCGATTTTAGGAATTAAGGATTTTTTGGAGCTTGATTTTAGGAATTTAGGGTTCTTTTGTTTTTAATGTTATATAATATATATATTTATAAAAATATGTTTTTTGTGATGAATATGAGAATATATATAC
Source organism: Amborella trichopoda (assembly GCF_000471905.2). Next base: position 2,581,590 of record NW_006499776.1, read on the forward strand.
ACGCAATATTTGTGTGAGATTATTGATTGCATAAAATAAATGAACGAATTTTAGAACAAAAACAAAATTTGGAGGTCAATTTTGGGGAATTTAGGATTTATTGAATGAAAAATAGAATTGATATTTTTTTGTGAGGATTGTTTTTAATGTTATATAATATATATATTTATAAAAATATGTTTTTTACAATGAATATGAGAATATATATAAACAATATTTGTGTGAAATTATTGATTGCATAAAATAAATGAACGAATTTTAGAACAAAAACAAAAATTTGGAGGTCGATTTTGTGGATTTTAGGTTTTATTGAATGAAAAATAAAATTTGGATTTTTAGGATTTTTAGGATTTTTCGTCCCATAAATCTTGATAGTGAAACACAACAATATCATGGACCCCCTCGCTGCTCTCATACTGCTAGCATTGTTAGTTGGACTTTGTAACTTCATTAATTGAATTAATGTCAAATTCTAAATTGTCATGTATATCTTTATAGTATTCAAATATTAATTTATATAAAAATTTGTTTCAAGTTTTTTTGTAAGATAAATGTATGTAATGTAATAGTATACACTTAATCTAAGCTTTTCTATTTTTTTTCAAATTTTTTTTAATTTTTTTGGATGTTTTTTACCTTGTTTTCTTTTTTTAAAAAAAAAATATTTGACCGGTTAAAACGGTTAACCGCCCCGATTAGTTCAGTTCCGATTCAAACCACTCCTAACCCAAACTGGTTAACTGTTCTAGTTCGATTTTGCGAACATTAGCCTATAAATATACTTGATTTTAATTATTTTTAAAAATTAAAAATTTACCATTCAATTTGAATATCAATGAGTATTTTAGCCTAACATTATCACATGAGCAATCCCACATAATGGAGATGATCCTAGACGTTGGATACTAGATTTGCTAGATTATACCAACTATTAGAGGGAGATAAGGCCAAATGAAGTTATTTTTCAACAGGAACGATGGTAACTTCAAGTCATAAGTCATTGTACCATTCTTGTGTAAGATATTACGATTTTTCTTGTGGCACCGATAACGTAATAGCATTAGCAACTATGTGGCACGTTTTGGTTTGTCACACTAAAGCCAACGTATAAATGGCGGCCTTGTTTGAAGACGGCCAGCCGACTTAGTGTGGATCCCCTAGGACAACAACACGTGTAAGCAACCCTAACCAAATAAAAAATAAAACAATGCTTAGACGACTTTTTTTTTATTTTTACCTTACCCACACCTTTTTCTCTTCTATCCCACCAAAATAGGAGCTCCAGTATTATATAAGCACGGTTCGGTAATAGGGCTCTGACACTGTGTGAAGTAATGTTCGCCAATAGGGCTCTGACACTGTATAAATACGGTCTGGCAGTAGGGCTCAGACATTGTATAAAGTGCAGTCCGGCAGTTGCAAAGAGCGGTTCGACAATTGCAAATGGTGATCCTGCAGTAGATGTTACTGGATTCCAGGGCTCTGACACTATGTAAAGGGCGGTCCGGTAGTTGTCTTAGGGCAATCTGACACTTGTGAGCTCCGGCAATATGATGATACGCTCCAACAATGTGCTATTGGGGTCAAAAAGTCAACCTCAATTTGGCCAAAACGTTTTTTATGTACGACAAGAGAATTTTCATTTAAAAAGGATGAACTTTTTCTATTGGGTTATTTGTATAGAAAGTTTGTTTTGGGGAAAAAAGTGAAAGAAAAAATTAAGTTGAGGGTAAGTTGCATAGAAAGTATGGTTTTGGGAATTGATTTTTGTAATTTTCCCTTTTTTTTTTCTCTATGGTATCCCAAAAATGGATTCATCAACTAATCACATCATGATTATTTTCATAAATGAGTAGTTACTCCTAAATTATGGTTTTTAGAGGAGGGAGTAAAAGGCAAGCTTTCTATGCTTTTTCTATTGCATAAAATTTTTATATATTTTTCTATCATACCATCAATTGTGAATGGAAGGCTGAGATGGCCCAAATCACAATTTCGTGCATCTATAATATTTTACTTTTAACTTTTCTATAAACATTTTGTTACTAGATTTTGGGTATCCACTCATCTCTTAAACGCACACCTGTAAAAATATAAAAAAATCTCAATAAAATAAAGGAAAATATCTCCATACCCTTTATTTTTAGGCTTCATATCATAATAGATCAAAGGTTTTAAAAGATGTCTTGAGGTATGAAAATTGTTATTTCTTCTAACTCTCCCCCCACCCCCCACCCCCTGCCTGAGCTAATTTAAACATGTTGTTTTAGGCCAAACAAATCTAAAAAGACATGTCTTTTCTAAATACAATTCTCTCAAACTTCTAGAGAGAGAGAGAGAGAGAGAAGGGCTTCATGGAGGTGAGAGGTTATCGGGAGGAGAGAGAGTGGGAGAGAGACAGAAAGAGAGAGAAAAAAAGAAGTTTGTAGTATCTAAGTAAAAAGAGAGAAATAATTGGGTTTACAAATGGAAAAAATTTATATAAAGATACAACCTTATAATGTAGAACTACAGATGCACCTCAAAAATCCATCGAAAAAGGTAGTTTTAAGGTTGAAAAACCCTTTGATAAATCATCTCGACATCGAGATGTATGACCATGAAAAAGAAAAAGATTTAACTATCAGAAATAGTGTATTTTACGACATATTATCTATAGTGTCCATTTTCAAGATTTTTATATGTTTATAGATCTACTCGATTTTAACCATTTTTGAAATTTAAAATTTTATAATTAGATATAAAAATAGATTTTGAGATAATCCTACGAACATTTTGCGTCAAATTATATACGATGACAAAACTTGAAGGCCCACCTTACCTCTACAGCTACCGATGCATCTATATGCAAACTGCACCCTTTAGAAATATCATGTCTTTCTCACATTTGTTTAGGTTAAAAAAAAAGTTTAAAGTGGCTAAGGGGTTAGAAGATATCTTTTGAAACAATGGGTTTATCAAGAAATGAAATATAAAAATAAGGGATATGAAGATATTTTCCCTAAAATAAAGTCACTAAAGTGCCCCTCAAAATTTCAGGGGTATTTTGTTCATTATATTTTATCAAATTTTTTTAAATATTTTTTAGCTGCATCGCATTGAGATGATAGCATATACCAAATTTCATATTCATATAATTTGTAAAAAAATAAAAATAAAATACTTTGAGACGTCAAATTTCAGATCAAATGGTCAATGGCTTATGTGATCTTAATTGGACGGTTGGATGGAAGGGGAAGTATATATCTTCTATATAGTAGGGAAATTATAGAAACCTTTTACTTGAGTAAAATGAGTATATAATACTGCAGTATATAGTATGGGCAAGCTTTTTATGCTTCTCTTACAACATAAAACTTATATGCTTCCCTTTATCCAACTATCATTCTGAATGGAGGGCTAAGATTGCCCCAATCACAATATCATGTCTCTACACTTTTTTATTTTTAATTTTTTATATAAAAATATTTTGACACCAAATTTTGGGCATCCAATCCTCTATTAAACTCGCACTTATAACAAATATAAAACAAATATCTCCAAAAAAATAAAATGATCAAAATACCCCTAAAAGATTCAAGGGTATTTTGGTAATTATATTTTATTGAAAAATATTTTTAATAATTATTTATAGGTGCGCCCCAATGAGAAGATGGTACGTACCAAATTTCATATTTATACAATTTGCAATAAAAAAATTAAAAATAAAATACTCTATGGTGTCGGATCTAGGATCAAACAGTGAGGAGCTCACTTGATCAAAATTGGACAGCTGGATGGTAGAAGAAACATAGATCTTCTATGCTATAGATAAAGTATAGAAACCTTTCCCATATAGTATTGGCATGGGAGTAAATGGAGTATATAGTAGTGTAGTATATAGAAACCTAAGGGCCTGGGCGTGTCGGGCCAGCGTCAAGGCCAAAACAAGGTCGGCACATCTTGACCCTTATTTTAATTTTTTTTGTTTTGTTTTTTTTTTTTAAATTTATTCAGCCCCAGGCCTTGATTGGGCCAACACTAGCCAACACTAGCCACTGAGGAACAGAACCAAGATAGGGCCTTGTTGACCCAGCCCAACCCCGGTCCATCGCCAACCCTATAGACAATAATATTGCGTACCTCCAAGAAATAATGGAACTTTTACACCTGGGAAGCTCAGTAGTGTACAAATTTCCTATGGGGTAAAGTAAGTTGTACGAGGGGGCATTTGTCGTCCATTTTGAATAATGGACGTTGACGATTAACTTACCATGGAAATGCTTCGTGGTCATCTAATCCGTAATGTTCATCATGAGAGTCAAAGTCGATGGTTTTCTAATTTGCTTCATTATGATGACGTAATTGGCCATAAGTTTACGAGAACTGAATTATTAATAACAAATTTCTATTTTATTGAATATAAAAAATTTAAAAAAAATTACAAAAAGAATTCCCAAAAAAAAAAGAAAATGGTTTGCATGACTACAGTCCAAAAAGTGGAAAGCATCCATTTTAAAGATGGATGTCGATAGGCGTTCCATCCAAAAATATGAAAAGTAACGGTTCAAATGTTTTTTTATTAGAATTATTATTTTTAAATTTTAAAATTTATTTATTTTTTCATATCCATGACATCTATGTTAGCATTACATATTTTTAAAAATTAAATAAAAAACTCCACCTTAAAAATAAAGTATTAATAGGTCGCCACATAAAAACCGAGTCCAAAAGAAGAAAAGAAAATATTTATGAGCCACTGGGGTCCTTATCAGGGGATCGTTTCCACGATGGTAACATACCTTGGTCCCTAACTCTTTTCATACATGAAAACGTTTCGCATCTTTTGACTTCCAACTGACGAAACGGAGCCTCCTTTCGTTTCCACGATGGTAACATACTTTTATCGCAACCCTTTTCATACTTGGAAACGTTTCCGGCCTTTTTGACTTCCAACTGACGAAAACGGAGCCTCCGTGGTGTGACAACAGAACCTACTTCCTACAGTATTCCGGCGCCTCCTTTGGGGCCTATAAATAACCTCTTCTCCCATGCAACTGCTTACGCGAAGAGAGAGAGGTATTAGAACATTTTAGAGAGAAGTAACAGTACTCAAATAGAGAGAGAGGTATTAGAAATCTTATTTTAGTAGGTGTTACGATTTTTAGAGAAGGAGATGGAGAAACATATTGAAGTTTTAGTTAAAGAGATGAAGCAAATGATGCGTGAGATGAAGGTCCCCATCCACAATCCATCTGCTTATGATATTGCATGGGTGGCCATGATTCCAAGTGATAAATGTGGAGGGGAGCCCATGTTTCCAAAGTGTTTAGAATGGATTATTCAGAATCAAAAAGTTGAGGGATTTTGGGGAGGGGACGATGACGGCAACTCTCCCTCTCCCACCGCTGAGTGCCTCCCTGCTACACTTGCATGCATTGTTGCCCTTAAGACTTGGGACGTAGGTCACGAGTGCATGGAGAGAGATACGCAAACAACTTTTTCCCCTTATTAATAAGATTTTTTTTTGGTAGCTCAGTGGGGAAGATGTTCTCCATCCATAACAAGAATTGGGTTCATGTTGTGGCATCCTACTACCCTAATCATGTAACCTTCTGTTTCTGTATGGATATTTTTCTCAACTGCTTTGTGATTTGTTTTACCTTCCATCCTAGCACATGGTTTTTGTTGTATGAAATCATTCTCCCCTGTAATGGCAATGGGCCGGGCCATCCGTGACCCTACTCCAGCCCTTCTCCCCAATATGGCCGGTGGCTTAAGACAAAAATAAATGAAGACAAAATAAAAGAAAAAAATAAGAAAGGAAAGAGGTCCAGGCTGGCTGGCATTGGCCTTAGCCCGCCCCTCGGGTCACAGTTTGTGGCCTAGACCCTACTTTTCTAGAGCCAAGCCAATCAGGCTCGACTAGGCTGCCCGGCCCGCCCTACTCCCCCATTAATGTTTTGGCTCGTGCACAGCTGCACTACTCCCGTTTTCTAACTACTCTATTTTTAAACGCACAATAATGTGATCCATTTTGAGTGACATTTGAGATTTACTCCATTTGGTTTGCATGAAGTAGGTTAGATGGGTGTCTTAAACACAGTATACAAAATGAAATCCACGATCTTCCCTCACCAACGAACATTATATATAGAGTAGTATCCGACACACTATTTGGATCTCAATGCTGATCCGATTTACTATTTGGATTCGGATATGAATTCGATATATATTATTTGGATCCGGATCTGTTTTGAACCCGGATCCAACCTAGATCCAATGTATAATATCCTGATCCAAATATGGATCTGGTAGGATCCAGCCCCGATCCGACCCGTTCTCACCCTAGTCAATGCTGCGAGTGTAGTATCAAAAAAGAAAGGAAATGGAAATGCGTCGGGGTCGTATAGGTAGTATCCCCGCATCTTAGTCCCTACATTGTGATTTTTATTTCCTGACACTACCACATTAACATTTTAAAAAAACTAACTCCTCAATTATTTGAAAAAATGGGTAGGGGCACTGGATTATCCAAAAAAAAAATATAAATAAAAAAACATGAATCATATGATTGTTTGCACTAAAACCCTTGTACCAATAACATTGTTGTACTAGGGTTCGACTTCATTCTTGAAAACATAGAGAAGCTCCTGCTTGAACATTCTCCACAATTTTCAACTCAATGGTTTACTGTCGTTTTTCTTGGTACGATTGAACTAGCTCAAAGCAAAGGACTGGAAATCTTTCCCAAAGGTTTCCCAACGCCGGTAAAATCTCTTTTTAGAGAAAGAGAGAGAATTCATAAAAGGTAAATATTCTCTTTCTAGATTGCTTATTTGATTTTCTTGATTGAAGTTTGACGGGTATGCTTTCGATTTGTTTCAACATATTTTGATCTTTTTGTACGGAAAATTCGACACAAGTTTATGAAGTTGCTCTGTTATATCATTTGGAAGCCATGCCAGCAACGTACGAGATCGATTTCGGAGAGGTCTTACGATTCAAGGGCCCTGATGGGTCCCTATTTGGATCTCCTTCTTTAACAGCATGCGCATTCATAGCTACAAAGGATTCTGATTTCCTCAACTATCTCATATCCATGTTTCAGAAAGTTGGAAATGGAGGTAGAAGAAAAACACTAAAACATTACGGGGGACTAACGCTGTATCTTTTTCTCTTTTTCGTGTTCTTTTTGTTTTTTATGTTGAATGTAGCTTTGTAAACATAACGAACGATGCTGATACAGTTCCTGCAACATATCATGTGGACGAGGGGTTCATTAAGCTATGGATGGTCGACGTGTTGGAGAATTTAGGGTTGGAAGAGTACTTTTTAGAAGAGATACAAAAAGGGTTAAAAGATACATATATGTAAGCAGTTCACAACACAACATAGAACAAGGTCTTGATACTCGGACGGCTTGGCTTCAATGAAGATTGCACAAGCCAGGTCCGAGATCTGGAACTTTGGATGGTTTGAATTGTAAAATTCACAGTCTAGGTAACAGTTTGAGGTTAGGAACTTTAGACAGCTTGGCTTGTGTGAACCTTCAAGGTTTAGGACCTCACATCAAAGTATTCCAAGGATTTAGCCCTTAGACCACGTAGCTTCCATAATGTTTATGTAAGCCAAGCGGTTCGAGGATTCTGGTCCCTGTACTTCAGAAAAGTTTTTGTTTTTAAAAATAAAAATCGTTCAATATTTAGAACATCGAACTATAAGACTGAGGGGCAAAACTGAAAAATATAAAACATACGAAAAAAAGCAGTGAGTTGATGTTTAGAACATTGAACTAGTCGACCTCCTTGTAAATTTTAATAAATTTAGGACCTCTGCATAATTATCATATCTAAATATAGTACAAATGTAAATTTTCCTAAAAATTAATATAGAATAGAATAAGAAATTCGTCAAGGCGCTCATAGATTTTCGTAGGCTTTTCTTACTAATTTATCATTTTTCTTTTTTTTTTCTTCTTCTATATAGTACGAAATTTTTGATATGTTGTTGAAAAATGCAGGGTTTGGATGGAAGATGATGAAGAAACAATGCGCAACTCTTGGTGGCAGAAGAAATGTACAAGGATTCACTTGCATTTAGATTTCTACGGACCATGGATACCGTGTGTCCCCACGTGAGCCATTTTTTTGGGTTGCCCTCACTATTTTTTTCAGTTATTTAAGTACGAACCTTAAATAAGTTAGAAAAATACGAGTTGCACTTTTTATATCCGAAAATTACAATCAACGTCGATGAACATGATTTTTTTTTGACAAAATTACCCCTCAGTCAATGCTTTTTTTTTTTAAAAAAAAAACTTAAAGTTGCGGTCCGATGATGTCATCTTCGGACCGTTTTTTTTTTTTTTTCAAAACTTAATTTTTGGTCTGAGGTTGAAATTCTCGGGCCAAAACTTAAATTTTGAAAAAAAAAAAACGGTCTGGGGATGGCATTCCCAGACCACTTTTTTCTTTCAAAATTTAAGTTTTGTTACGAGAATTTCAACCTCGAACCCCAGCTTAAGTTTTGAAAAAAAACAAAAAACGTTATGAGAATTTTATACTTGGACCACAACTTAAGTTTTTTTTAAAAAAAGTCCGACAATGACATTCTCAGACAGAGGGATAATTCCGTAAACAAAAAAAACATGTTGACTGACCTTGGATGTAATGATGGCATATAAAAAGACCACACCATATTAGGATACCATTTTTACATAATTAAATACTTTTTTCTTGGCTCATTCGTCATGGTCCCAATTGAGTACGACAAGGTAAAGCTTCCACTTTTGAGTTATGGATTTATTAGATTTGTCCCATCTGAAGACAGCAAGGCCCATCATCACATTATAACTCAGTTTAGTGTACGAAGTGTAGAAACAAAAAGCAATCTACGAAAACAAAAAAGAAGAAACAAATACAAAAGAAAGAGACAACTATCCACAACACAAAGATATACGTGGCTCGGCACGTGCCTACGTCCATGAGAGATTAGAGCTTCTTTGCTAGCAGTACTCTCTCTTCCTCGTGTCACTCTGTTTTTATCTAATTACAAAGAGATCTTTGTTTTTTCCTTAACCCTTAACGGCCCTCTGGAGTAGTCTTTTTGACTCCACCTTGGCAGATCTATTTACTCAGAATACAAGACATCAATCCTCAACACGAAGTCTCTCTCTCCTCTTTTATTTTCTTAACTTTTTAATCTCTCTCTTCCCCCTCTTTTATTTTCTGGACCGAAGCTTGCATATGTAGAAATGCGGGCTTTTTAATAAATTTATTTAGGAGATGGAATTTAAGAATTAATTTTTAAAAACAAGTAGCCTCTAACATTGAATATAAACAAATAAATAAATTTTAAAAACAAAAAATAATAATTCTAGTAAGAAAAGACTTATAACCGTTAGTTTTCATTGTTTTTAGATGGAACACCAACTTGCATCCATCTTTAAGATAGATGCTTTATACTTTATGGACAGCATATATAGAACTGCGATCCAGCCCGCATGAAACAATGTTCCTTATTATCTTAACTTTTTCATTTTGTGTTGAACTTTCATTACCCAATGCTTTTATATATTATTTCCTCATATGAGTTATCTAAATGAAAATGTATTGTTTGTTCTTTATTAATTTTTGATTGGTACTATGTGAACTGTAAATAATTTGCAAATATATAGACTATTTCATTATTGAATATCCAAGTTAACTCCCTCAAATACTTCAGTTAGAGTTAGTAGCGCATGTGATGGATTCTAGTCTCGAATGAATATGTAAACCAATTAGAAGATATCTTCTTCCGATGTATTTTCGACATCTGCCATAACGGCATTCATATCTCTCAATTTTTGAGTAGACAAATGGTGGTATAATCCATAAAACTCATGGGTTAATTGATGGAGATTGTAGCAATTTGCTGGTAAGTTTTGTTGGTACTTGTCCAGCCCTCAAATCAGATCGCACGTGGAAGAGAACTACGAAGAATATTTAATCCCAATGCTCAGTGTTTATAAGGCATCCCATTTTATGTTCGTGGGAGAAAACGAACTTGAAAATGCAATGTCCTTCTCCAAATCACTGTTAGAGAAGGCTTTGTCCAACCATAACACCTATGCTCGTTTCCTTTTTCTCAAGGATCTTCGAGATGAGGTCTGTAGGATCTCCATATGCTTGAAAGTATTCATTTTAATTTCAAATAAAATAAAATATATAAATAATAGAATTGCATTAATGTATAATTATATAATTCAGTTCATACAAAATAGTATTTGATTTTTATTGGGAGAGAGAGAGAGAGACGCGTTTGAATGTACAATTAAAGAAAGCTCTTGGATTCTTTTTTTCAAAGATATCATATAATCATGGGTAATGATCAAAAGTATCCCCTTTACTCAAAATTTTTAAAAATACCCAAATTTTTTAAAATCTACATCCATACCCATACCCTTCATGGACTCATAGGGCCGTGAAGAATCATCATGGATCTAATAGGCCGTGATGGTCCAAGCTTGTTCCATGCTAGTGATAGACCAATCCCATGACATATATAGTTGTAAAAGGACCATCACAGTCCTAACATGATTATGATAGTCCATGCACCCTTATTGATAGACCATCATGATTTGAATAGGCCCGTGATGGAACTTTCATTCCTTAACCCTCTAAAGGACCATTTAACACCATAATCCAATAAAGGACCTTCACGGCCTTGCGGTGACCCACAAAAGCAATGGAAAATTGATTGCCTTCTGCAGAGAGGGACTGGGCTACCTTCCGACGTACTGTGGCAATATGACCGACAAGTGACTTGCTGGTGGCTGGGTGCATGCTGTGTGTGGCAATAGACGTGCTGTCAATGCAGGGTTCCTTGGCTGAGGTTCCACCAGAGCGAGAAGATGGGAAGTGAGGGACCTTCAAGTCCTACTCACACCAATCCAGATTAAGACCTGGGAGCTAGACAATGGGTCTTTGCTCAAAAGGATGGTTGGGAACGAAGTTGGAGGAACTTGTTCCCTAAGGACACTCGCGAATGTGGGGATGAGAAAATCCCCGATTCGGATGAATGGGTTACAGAACCCGCAAACCATAAGTAATGTGTGAGTACAGAAAATAAAAAGGAGAAACTAACCAAATAAGTACGATCCGACTAGGGGGTAGTAAGTCCCTAGTGGAGTCGCCGGCTGTGTTGGAAGAAGAAGAGAAAGAAGACATTGTCGGTGCTAGGCATCGCTGGCCGTGTTAGAAAAAGAAGAGAGAGAAGACACAGTCGGTGTTAGGTATCGTCGGTTGTGTTAGAGAGGGAGGGGGCAAGAAGGAGAGAGAGAGGACACAGTCGATGCTACGTATCATCGGTTGTGTTAGAGAGAGAGGGGGCAAGAAGGACACAGTCGATGTTAGGCATCACCGACTGTGTTTGTTGAGAAGAGAGGAAAGAGAAAGACGCAATTGATGCTAAGAATTGTTGGTTGTGTTTTAAGAAGAGTGGAGAGAGAAAGACACAATCGACGCTAGGCATTGCCGGCTGTGTTTCTAGAAGAAGAACAAGAAGGAGGTAGGGATGAGAAGAAGAGAGAGAACGAGAGATAGAGACGAGAAGAAGAGAGAGAAAGAGAGATAATGATGAGAAGAATAGAGAGAAAGAGAGATAGAGATGAGAAGAAGAGAGAGAAAAGAAGAAGAGAGAGAAAGAGAGATAGAGATGAGAGAGAGAGAGATAGAGACAAAAAAGAGAGAAAAGAGAGATATAGATGAGAAGAAGAGAGAGAAAGAGAGATAAATACGAGAATAAGAGAGAGAAAGAGAGGTAGAGATGAGAATAAGAGAGAAAAAGAGATAAAGAGAGAAAAAGAGAGAAAGAGAGAGTGATGAGAAGAATAGAGAAAGAGAGATAAAGATGAGAAGAAAAGAGAGAAAAAGACGAGAAAAAGAGAGAGAAAGAGAGATAGAGATGAGAAGAAGAGAGAGAAAGAGAGATAGAGATGAGAAACAAAGATAAAGACAAGAAGAGAGAGAAAGAGAGAGAGATGAGAAGAAGAGAAAGAGAGATAGAGATGAGAAGAAGAGAGAAAGAGGGGAGGAGAGAGAAAGTTACTTTACTGAAGGGTACCGGTGCTTTTCTTCTGTCTCCTCTCTCACTCCAAGATGCACCCACGAGCTTAAGCAAAAATGGAATCTTTATTCAATCTTTAAGAATTAACCCCAATGGATTTTATGATTTGGCTTTACATACTTATATAGAATTTGGCCCAAACATGGGTGGATGCCCAAAAACTACCTAGAATTGAATATAATTACAATTAATGGAATTAAAAGAAATTCTAAAAATGGGTGTAAAAGGAATGTTTTGCCCCTGCCTCACAATGTGTGGAATTCCAAAACAGTCCCTACTGCTGCCCGAGAACTTACGTGACCTTTCATGACTGATATGAGGTTGTTCTAATGCTCGTTTGATTGAAAAATGATTGTTTTCTTGTGGGGCTCAACATTGCATTCGATTTGATACCAACTTCAAACCATGAATCATGCTTTTAAGCCATGATCATTAAACTTGAAATTTGCTTGAATCGTGAAAACTTTGGATCGATTGTGTGCTCGTTTCTTAATCTTTTTCTTCAATTTTTTCTCTGAATCACACTAAGCATGCTGTCACGATCACGTTGCAACAAATATAGCTCGATTTCGTGTCCGAATGAAGCTTTCGTCGTCTTGAGTTTTTGGCCGGAATCTTAAAATTCGACAGTCGAAATTTACAGCAGCTGCAGCGTCTCTGTGTGGAATCCAACCATTCATCGTACACGGGATTTGGACCAGAGAAAGCCACAAACCTCACACACATAATGCAATGGGTTTCCTGCCGATCGGGTATGCGAGCGCCATGATTTGGATGTTGCTGAATTTATTTTAATTTTCTTCACGAATCAGCAATTTCTCCCTAGTTTATCTCCCTACTCGGGCATTGTCACGGGTCGTACCACATATCAAAACGCTTGTCTTGATGAGACGAACATGCTCACAAAATTTGAGAGCAATCTAACATGGAGCGAGTGAGATATAGGCCTCGAAAGTTACTTCCTATGACTGTAAAAATAACCACCTTTAATAGTGTTTTGGTGCAGGGTTTCCACATGGGAAAAGTGTGTGGCCTACCCCTTTTGGTATTTTACCCCTAACTTTGTCCTAGAGTGCCCGATTAAGTTGAAACTTGACTAATAGGAGTTTTCGATCGTGCCGGATTCAATGATGGTGATCCCACAACTGTTTGACGTACCAAAAATATAGTTCTAGTTACGGGGTCCATTTCAGGGTGCTAAATGCCGATTTTACCGAAATTATTTTTTTGTGTTCACTACCTTAGACATGTCTGATCACGATGAAACTCGACAGGTGGCCTTTTGTAGTGTTGATGAAGAACTTGATTGATTTTGGGGCCATTTTGAGACTGTCAAAATTTCCACTATTTTGTAGCCTTTATTGACCTGCTTCCTCTTTATTCCGCATCGGGGACCAAGGTGCTGAAAAATACGTTCAAATAGCGGTGCTGGGTATCATCGGTTGTGTTAGGAGAAGAAGAAAGAGATGACACAGGCGGTGCTGGTTGTCATCAGCTGTGTTAGGTGAAGAGGAAAGAGAGGACACAAGCAGCGCTGGGCATCGTTGGCTGTGTTAGGAGAAGTGGAAACAGAGGACACAAGGCATGCTGGGCACGTCAACTGTGTTAGGAGAAGATGAGAGATTGGACACAAGTAGTGCTGGGCATCGTCAGCTGTGTTTAAGAAAAGAGGAGAGAGAAGGACACAGGCGGCACTGAGCGTCGTCAATTACATTTAGTGAAAGAGGACAGAGAAGGACACAAGTGTCACAACCCCGCCCTTGACCCCTGCAGACGAGTGACAAAGCGCGGGTTCCGATCACAAATGTGACTCAGTTGGGAGTGGCTTAACGCATGAAAACACGGAATCAAGAGTAAACCATGAAAGAAAACAAGAATAAAACCATCCATCAAAACAAATGACAATTCAAAAAGTATAGACATCCAATTCATCCAATATTAAAAAGTCTTTACAATTCCTTCAAGGCACTACTAACCGAAAATACACAAAATGAGGTACACCACACATTACTGGGACATCCAAAACATACAATGAAAGTCTTCAAAGGACAGCTTTTTAACCTCTCAACTTCAAGCTTCAAATCTCCAATGATAACCCACCTTAAGCTCAGGTTTCAACACTCTTCACTCTACAGTTATGAAAATAAGATGGAATAAGCTAACAGCCCAGTAAGAGGATCTACACCATTGCATTCCAACTAGCATGATAGTAATAACAAATACGCAATACACATATACGTACATATACACATGTATCAAATAAAGTCCCACAACATGCTTCTCAACACTCTAACAGAAATGTGAGAAAGGCAGTTCAATATATATAATGCATAAGTCACAATCACCTTTCTTAAAGTAGAGTAATAAAGACAGCAGATCACAACTTCAGTTAAAAGCTCATGCACAAAACGTAAATAAGTCAGGCAAACAGATCTATCTATTCTTGAAGTAGAAGCCACATTGGTCAGGCTAAGCCAATCCTGAGCTTGGGACTTCTACCATCACTCAGGAGGGTGGACCATGACAAGTGAAAGACCCACTTCGTAAGGACCTCACACACGCACACATCCCCATCGTGCTTTGGTGTTTTTGATAGGCAGAGGCCTTGCAAGACACTACCCTCTCCTTGCACCCTTTTGGCGAGAGGGCGTTACACTACCATTGGGTGACCCAATGCATAGTGCCCACATAGATTTAGGGGAGCGACCCTCCCAACTACTCACATCTTGAGTCTCGTCCTATCATGGGGAGTCAAGGAAAAATCGCAGCTGCTGGCACCATCATTCACACAGTAGGTGCCCTTTCACATAACATAATAGCATCACAGCTACGGCTACCATCATTCGCACAGTAGGTACCAATTCACATAACATAAGCATCATGATACCATCATTCACACAGTTGGTATCCCTTCACATATAACATAAGCATTATGATACCATCATTCACACAATAGGTATCCATTCACATCTAACATAAGCATCATGATACCATCATTCACATAGTGGATATCCATTCACATATAGTATAAGCATTACGAAAATCATGCAATTCATATTGCAACAGGGCATTCATCATAATCATACTTCCATGTCATAGCAAAGCATAACTTCATTATCATGCATGCGCATGTACGCTCGCAATTGGGGTCCTAACTTTTGGACCATTTAGTGTTTGAAGATGGTTCCAAAATTAATTTTGTACCAAACACACCTATCCCTCACTTGGGAGTGGTTTAAGGACAACTGGGTTCCGTTTGACCTCTTAAAGGTTCAAGGAAATGAGAGTTAACTAACTGCCCCCTGCTGTGTATAGTGGACAGCAACGTACCTTGCTTCAAATCATTTTAACATTCAAACTGTAAAGTAACTTGTGATGGATAAAAATAAAGTTTAGGCCAAGACATATATCTTTCTAACAAACCAAGTTTGAAAGCATTTGGATTCCATTTAGTGGTTTAAAAATTTGTGGCAAACAAGGTGATTGTTCTGATTTTCATCAATACTGCCCACAGTGACTTACCTTCATAAAGCAAGGTATAACTTTCAATCTAGGAAGCTTTTCAAAATAGTTTCTGCATGCCAATTTAGCCCATTCAAAGATCTTTCAAATGGCTATGGTTTGGCTGAAAATGAACTTCGTTTGGCTAGCTAAAATCCGTGACCACAGTGGTATAAATGAAAAATCCAGGAAAACAGTCATTCATGATATACCTTCTCATTTTGAAACATAACTTCATTTTTGTAAATAATTTCAGCAATGAGTGAAAACAAATATTTTACTAGACTCGTATATCTTTCCAATGGGGGTGGTTTGAGGTCAATCGAACTCCATTTGACTATTCAAAAGCTTCATACAAGAACATTCACACCTTTGGAATTTCACATTGCATACAACTTGTCTCAAGCATACATTCCATGATCTTCATTTCATCGTGAGGCATTTGATAAAAACCATTCTCTCATAATGTGAACACACACATAATCATGCATAGCATGCATTTCTTATATAATTTAAGAATCATGCATTTATTCTTGACATCCTTAATTATAATAGAATAAGAAACCAATTTTCTTACATCACATATACTTTCATTCTCATTTTATACGCATAAATTTCATGCATCCTTACGACTATCATGCAATGGTGATCGATCCACTTACTTATACAACAATGGTGTATTCTCCACTCCTCTCCTCACAGCTCTCACCCGCCCAACAATGGTTGCCCACCTTGTGCCTTAGAGAGAGAGAGAGATGAAGTAAGAATGAGTGGCACAAGTGAGGAAGGGGGCTTAAGTACTCTTGGGTTGAAGTGGCTGGCCAAGTGTCACCAAAAGATTGTAAAATCTGGACAAGTGACACTCAATCAGCATACATATAACAAGTGGCATACACAATTCATGCATGTCAAAGAGATAGCCGGCATTGCACACAAATCCACTCGATGGTAGCCTCTTCACCATGCACTGGCTCTTCACCCAACGCTCTCTTCTCCAACTCACCCAGCCTTAGCACTTCCAACCGGTGCTAGCCTCTTCAACAGGTGCTGGCTCTTCCAACCGGCGCTGGCCTCTCCACACAAATCCTCCTAGTGCTAGCCTCTTCACTAGACGTTGGCTCTTCAACCGACATGGCACTCTTCTCCAACTCACCCGATGTTGGCTTCCAACCGGCACTAGCCTCTTCACCAGACGCTAGCTCTTCACCCTGCATTGGCTCTTCCAACCGGTAGTGGCCTCTCCACATAAATCCACCTGGCACTGGCTCTTTCAACAGGCGTTGGCCCAACACTAGCACTTCCAACTGACGCTGGCCCCAACCTCAACCTCCCTATCCTGCCATGCCTTCTAACTTGTTGAAAAAGTTTGGGTTGTCACAACAAGCGACGCTGAGCATCGTTGGCTGCGTTAGGAAGATAGGAGAGAGAAAGATACAAGCGGTGCTAAGCATCATCGGCTACATTTGGAAGAGAGGAGAAAGAAAGAGAGATAGAGACAAGAAAGGAGAGAGAGGGAGAGAGATGAGAAGAAGAGAGAGAAAGAGAGATAGAGATGAGGAGAGGAGAGAGAAAAAGAAAGAGAAAGAGGAGAGAGAAGAAGAAAGAGAAAGAGGAGAGAAAAAAAGAAAGAGGAGAGAGAAGAAAAAAGAGAAAGAGGAGAGAGAAAAAGAAAGAGGAGAGAGAAAGAGAGATAGAGATGAGACGAAGAGAGAGAAAGAGAGGTAAAGATGAGAAGAAGAGAGAAAAAGAATGATAGAGATGGGAAGAAGAGAGAGAAAGAGAAATAAAGATGGGAAGAAGAGAGAGAAAAAGAGAGGAGGAGAGAGAAAGAGAAACAAGAGAGAAAGAGGGGAGGAGACAGAAAGAGGGAAGGAGAAAGAAAGAGAAAGAAGAGAGAAAAAGGGGAGGAGAGAGAAAGAGAAAGAAGAGAGAAAGAGAGGATAAGAGAGAAAGAGAATTAAGAGAGAGAAAGAGGGAAGGAGAGAGAAAGTTACCTTACCAAGGAGTATCAGACCTTTTCTTCTCTCTCCTCTCTCTGTCTCTCTATCCAAGATGCACCCACGAACTTAAGCAAAAATTGAAGCTTTATTTATTGATTTAAGAAATGAACCAAAGGCTCTTTTATAATTTGGTTTAGCATGTTTATATAGAATTGGGCCCAAACATGGGTGGACTTTTAAAAACTACCTAGAATTGAAGATAATTATAATTTAATTGAATTAAAAGGAATTTTAAAAATGGGTGCAAAAGGACTGTTTTACCCCTGCCTAATAATGTGTAGAATTCCCAAACAGTCCCTACTGTTGCTTGAGAACTTGTGTGATCTTTTGTGACTGATCCAAGGTTGTTCTAATGCCCGTGTGATCAAAAGATGATTGTTTTCTTGTAGGGCTCGACATGGAGATCGATTTGATACCAACTTTGAGCCATGAATCATGTTTTTGAGCCATGAATCATGTTTTTGAGCTATGATCATGAGACTTGAATTTTGAATGAATCTTAAAAACTTCAGATCGATAGTGCTCTCGTTCCTTGACATTTTTCTTTTGTTTCTTTGTTGAATCACACTGAGCATGCTGTCACGATCACGTCGCAGAAAATGCAGCTTGATTTCATGGTTGAATGAAGATTTTGTCGTCTTGAGCTTTTTGTTGGAATTTTTCGACGACCAAAATTTACAGTAGCTTCGATGCCTTCGTGTGTGAATCCCAACAGTTCATCATACAAGAGGTTCGAACTAAAGATATCCACGGCCCTTATGCACATAATGCAATTTGTTTCATGTCGATCAAGAACGCGTGTGCCATGATTTGGCCGCTCGATTGAGGCGTGCTGCTGCCAAATTTTCTGCAATTTTCTTCATGGATCAACGTCTTCTTTTTAGTTTTTCTCCCTTCTCGAGCATCGTCATGGGGCCTACAACATATCAAAATGCTCGTCTCGATAAGACAAACATGCTCATCAAATTTGAATGCGATCCGACTCGAATTGAGTTAAATTTGGTGCTGGGTGGCCACACGAGAATTAGTATGTGAGACTTACCACTTTTCGATATTTATCCATAACTTTGTCCTTGAGCACCTGATTAAGCCGAAACTTGACCTGTAGAGGTTTTTTACTGTGTTGGATCTAATGGCACGGTACCACAGTTGTTGAATGCACTAAAAATATAGCTCTAGTTACGAGGTCCATTTCAGGGTGCGAGAGGCCACTTTTTTTCCAAATTGTTTCTTTTATGTTCACTACCTTAGAAATGTCTGATTGCGAAGAAACTTATCAGGTGGCCTTTTGGAGTGTTGATGAAGATCTTGATCAATTTTGAGGCAATTATGAGACTATCAAAATTTTCACTATTTTGTAGGCTTTATTGACCTGCTTCCTCTTTATTCCGCATCAGGGACCAAGGTGTTGAAAAATGCATTTAAATACTCAGGTCTCAGAGGCATGACCTTAAAATTGGCCCCACACATGTGCACACGCCCTTTACATGAGTCTTCATGCATGTCTTCCCTCATCAACTTGTCCGTGCGTGCACACCACCTTCATAATTCCCCAGTGAATCCCTTCATTACTACTCTTCATTCCCAAGTGAGTTTCACCCATGCTAAAAAAACGATGAGCCATCCTGCCATCCATACTTGCCGTCAGCTAGTGGGTCACTACTTTTCACCTATCATTCATAAATCATCCATCTTTCGCAGGTAGCCTCGTGTCATCTCCCCAAAGTGAGTCAAAACCACCACCATACACACTCCATCGCCTCAACAGACTACCATTCATCACCACCACGGTCCAGCTATATGATTTTAAATTGTAGTGCATGTTTTGACAGCATGACGTTAAAAGGCTTTGCAGAGGTCTCGAAGGCATGACCCTAAACACTCCTTGATAAAACAAAGAATAATGGGCGTGGTGTAAACCTGAACAAGGGAACGCCATGAGTAAAAATGATGGACGGGCATGGTCACGAAACTATGAGTAAAAGAGTTATGTGAAATAAAAACTCGAGCATGGTGAAAACCCCAAAGGGCACCATGAGTAACAATGGAAGAAAAGGGTGGACATGGTCGAAAGGTCATGAGTAAAAGAACCCCAAATAAAAAAGAAGTTTGTAAAAGCCGTCTCTATAGCGCTGCTTCCCAAGTCCAAGTGAAAACCCACAAAGGGCGCTTGGACCAATAAATAGGTTGATGTAGCATTCATGTCTATAGGCGGCTTTAACCCACATCCAAAGAGAAAGAATCCCTGGTGTCACAATACTAAAAATACGAGCTTCATGGAAAGATTATGACATCTTGTGTCCATTTGCAAAAAAGACTTGAAGGAAGGAAGATACACTAAGAAGGAAAGACAAATCTCATGAAGAAAAGCATTGTTCCCACGAGGTCTCTAACAAACTCCAAGCTACTTAAGACGCCCCAAGAAAGTCAAGTCAGCCAGACCTTGGACCTGTTATGCAGCAACAGGATTGAGCACTCAAGGACGCCTCAGACAAAGAAGAGAGGAATCCTGCTTGTTGAAACTGCTAGCAGTGGGAAAAGTTATTCTCAAAGCTGGTCACCTCGATAAACTGAGGTACCCTGCCCGTCAAGAACATTATGGTACACAACGCAGACGGAAGCCAACGTAAGGCCCTTCAGCAGACCATCCAAAACAAACAACAAAACAAACAAACCCAGATTAAATGGGAAAAATGACCTTCAATGCGGCACTCGACTGCCGTACGGGCCTAATTCTGACCAACGAGGTCCGTACAAAATCCTCAGCTATCAAAATCACAAACAGTCCACGGAGGGCGAATACTTCGATAGGATCCCTTAAAAAACGTCTCTTCTCCCCTAAGTCTTAAAGAATGGACCTGTGCATTGCATTGAAACATCTGAGCATCCAAGTTACAACAATGAGTGGATCTCCTCGACGTTCACATGGTCCTGTGGCAAGGAAGAAAAAAGTAATAAAGCTGAAGGAAATTTTTTGAATGTTGTCCTTCTTGCTTCTCTCGAAGCACAACATTTGGTGGGGCAAGCGGTTTGAACACATTTTTCAATACCTTGGGTCCTCGATGCAGAATAAAAGAGAGTCTGGTCAATAAAACCTCGACATACAGTGAAATTCTCGACAGTCTCAAAATTGCCCCAGAACGAGTCAGAATCTTCCTGAGTACTCTAAAAGGCCACCTGTTAAGATTTTTCATAATCTGACATGTCTAAGGCAGCGCAGACAAAGAAATAATTTCAGACAAATCAGCCTTTAGCACCTGAAACGAACCCCCTAACTAGAACTCTATTTTTGGTGTGTCAGAATGCAGTGAAACACTACCATTGGATCCAGAACGGTCGAAAACTCCTATGGGTCAAGTTTCGGCTTAATCAAGTGCTCTAGGACAAAGTTATGGGTAAAGGACTGAAAAGGGGTAGGCTGCACACTATTCCTGTGTGCCCTCCCTGCACCAAATCATCATTAAAAGTTAATGTTTCAATAGTCTTGGGAAGTGACTTCTAGGAGCTATATCTCACTCGTCTTGAGTTGGATCGTGCTTAAATTTGGTGAGCGTGTTCGTCATGTCAAGACGAGCATTTTGATATATGGTACGACCTGTGATGATACTCGAGTAGGGAGAAAAACTTGAGAGAAGTTGGCGACTCATGAAAATAGTTGCAGAAAATTCAACAGCAACACACCTTGCTCGAGCGGCCATATCATGGCGCTCGCATACCCAATCGATAAGAAACCAATTGCATTATGTACGTAAGGTCTGAGGCTATGTTTGTTTTGAACCCCACGTACGATGAATGGTTGAATTCGACACGCGAAGGCGGCGAAGTTGATATAGATTCTTGTCGCCAAATTTTCAGATTTTGATAAAAAACCCAAGACGATGAAATCTTCGTCCGGATACGAAATAGAGCTACGTTTGTTGCAATGTGATGGTAACATCATGCTCAGTGTAATTCAGGGAAGAAATCAAAGAAAAACATCAAGAAATAAGCACACTATTGATCAGAAATTTTCAAGATCTATACAAATTTTGAGTCGCATGATCGTGGTCTAAAAAAACGTGATTCATGGGTCGAAGTTGGTATCAAATTGATCGTCATGCCTATCCCGACAAGAAAGCAATCATCTTTCAACCAAATGGATGTCGACGCAACTTTGATTCATCTATGAAAGATCACGCAAGTTTTAGAGCTATAGAAGGGACTTTTGAAATTTCATGTATTGTTGGGCAGGGGAAAAACAGTCCTTTTACACCAATTTTTATATTTTATTTTAATTCAATTAAATTGTAATTATCATCAATTATGTTAGATTTTGGGCGTACACTCATGTTTGGGCCCAATTCTATAAGTACATGCTAAACTTAAATGTCAAAGAACCCTGATTTTTCAATTTCATGTATAAAATTTGGGAGTTTTTGCATTTAAATTGTGGGCATGTCTTAGAGAGAGAGAGAGAGGAGAGAGAAGAGAAGTTTTGGTACCCTTTGATAAAGGTGACTTTCTCTCTCCTCCACTCATCTCTCTCTTTCTTTCTCTCTCCTCCTCTCATCTCTCTTTCTCTCATCTCTCTCTTTCTCCCTCTTCTCATCGCTCTTTCTCTCTCCTCTCATCTATCTCTCTATTCCCTGATCGTCTTTATTCACTTTCCTTATCTCTCTTTTATCTTTCCTTTTTTTTTTCCTCTCTTTCTCGTTTCTCCATGTTATTTCTTTGTCTTCTCTGTTCATGCATGGCGGAGTCTGTCACCGGGTGTGATGTCTTCCTACTCCTGGGGCATAAACAGTGAGGCGGGTCTTAACCCAAGTGGCGAGCCGGGCATCTGTCAAAGTTCCCTTGTCTTCCACATCTATAATGGACGGCAGAAGCTCATCGACATCCATGTTTTCTTTCTCTCCTCACTCTTCTATCATGGATGGTGGAAGCTTATCACCATCCATGTTTTCTCTCTCTTCTTAACTCCTCTATCATGGATGGCGAAAGCTCTTCACTGTTTGTGTTTTCTCTTTCTTTTCACTCCTCTGTCATGGACGGCAGAAGCTCTTCGTTGTCTATATTTTCTCTCTCTTCTTAACTCCTATGTCATGGATGGTGGAAGCTCATCTTCATCCATATTTTATCTCTCTTCTCACTCCTCTATCATGGACGACAGAAGCTCATCACTATACATGTTTTTTCTCTCTTCTCACTCCTCTGTCATGGACGGCGAAAGCTCATTGTCGTCTATGTTTTCTCTATTTTCTTAACTCTTATGTCATGAATGGTGGAAGCTCATTACTGTTCATGTTTTATCTCTCTTCTTATTCCTCTATCATGGACGACGGAAGCTCATCACCATCCATGTTTTCTCTCTCTTTTTACTTCTATGTCATAGACAGTGGAAGCTCATTGCCACCCATGTTTTCTTCTATTCTCTCTCCTATGTCATCGATGGCAGAAGTTCATCGCTGTTCATGTTTTCTTCTATCTTTTTTCCACTCTGTCATGGATGGTGGAAGCTCATCACCGTCCATGTTATCTTTTATCTTCTCTCTCCTTTGTCGTGGACGACGGAAGCTCATTGTCGTCCATGTTTTCTTCTATCTTCTCTCTCCACTGTCGTGGACGGTAGAAGCTCATCGCCATCCATGTTTTCTTTTATTTTCTCTCTCCTCTATCATGGATGATAAAAGCTCATTGCCGTCCATGTTTTCTTCTATTCTCTCTCTTTTGTCATGGACAGTGGAAGTTCATCGTCGTCCATATTCTTCTACTTCCTCTCTCTTCTATCATGGACGGTAGAAGCTCATCGCCATCCATGTTCTTTTCCCTTTCTCCCCCTCCTATCATGGACGGCAGAATCTCATCACAGTCCATGTTTCTCTTTTCTGTTCTCTCTTTCTTCTCTCTCTTCTTACTTCTTTATTCTCTCTCTTCCTCCCCCCTTTTCTCCTCTCTCTTTCTTCTTCCTCCTCTTTTTCTTCTCCCTTCTTATCTCCTCTATTCCTTTCTAATTTTTCTCTTCCCTCTCTCTTTCTTCTCTCTCTTCTTTCTTCTTTCCCTCTTGTTTAACCAAGAAGGGCTAAGTCAAACACTGCCATGATAGTCTCGTCGTCTAACAGTATTACCGCTGTGCCATTCTTAGTTACCGTATCCATCTTACTGCCACGATAGGCTAACCATCATGCCAGGCTGGTCCATGATCGTTCTTTCGTCTAGTAGTATTGTCATTGTGCCAGTCTAGTTACCGTGCCCATCTTGCTGCCATGCTAGATCAATTACTTGCTGGTCTAGCTACTGTGTTAGTCTAGCCACTTAGTCAAATTCCTATCTTCCCCATTCCTCTCTTATATCTCTTTCTTCTCCTTTCATCTATCCTCTTACCTTTTTCTTCTTTCGAATGTTCATGCCTATGTGCATTCGCCCAAAGACAAGGAGGGATAACTTAGCCCACTTGTCTTGTAAATTAACCATGTGTGTGTGATTTCAAAAACATGAGAGTACAAGCAGAGGGAGGTGATTATGAACCGGTTGTAGGATGAGGGGCTTTCTGTCATGATATAAGAGGGCGCACGCACGAGTCAGCCTGAGTGAGTCACGGACCTAGATGAGGTGTGTCCCACCTCACATTAAAATTCCTCTCTCATTAGTTGGTATATCAGCCCTTGTTTCCTAACAAGGTTCCAGAGAGAGCAATCTCAAGTCCTGAGTTCCACTGAAACCTGAGACACGTGTCACTAGGTCATCCCGACTAGGAGGACAAGATCGAGGCACGTAACCACCTAGTTACAGCATTACGTGGATATCTCCTAGACATTCATGTGGTCTTGTGGCTAGGAAGAAAAAAGTAATAAAGCCAAACAAAATGCTTCGAATGTTGTCCTTCTCTCTTCTCGTGAATCACAACATTCGGTGGGCCAAGCTGTTTGAACACATTTTTCAGCACCTTGATCCCCATTGGAATTTTTGATAGTCCTAATATTTCCCCAGAATGAGTGACAATGTTCCTAAGGACTTCAAAAGGCCACTTGCCCAGTTTCCTTGTAATCCGACATGCCTAAGGTAGTGCATACAAAGAAACAATTTCAAAAAAATGTGGGACCATTGCCATTGGATCCTGTACGGTCGAAAACCCTTTAGGGTAAAATTTTGTCTTAAACAGATGTTTCAAGACAAAGTTACGGGTAAAAGACTAAAAAAGGATGGGCCGAACACTATTCCCGTGCCCCCTCCTTGCACCAATCTCCATTAAAGGAGATTGGTTTTCACAGTCACAAGTAGTAACTTTGAAGACTCATATCTCACTCATTACGAGTCACATCATGCTCAAATTTTGTGAAAGTGTTCATCTCGTCAAGACGAGCATTTTGATATGTGGTACATCTAGTGACGTTGTCCAAGTTAGGAGAAAATCTAGAGAGAAGACCATGATTCGTGATCAAGGTTGCAGGAAAATTAGCAGTACCACGACCCACTCAAGCAGCCATATCGTGACGCTTGTGTACTCGATCGACGTAAAACCTTTGGAATTATGTGCATAAGATCCAGGGCTATGTCTGGTCCGAACCCTGCACATGGGGAATAGTTAGATATGGCATACAAAGGTGTTAAATTTGCTATAGAATTCCAGCTGTTAGAATCCAAATTCTGGTCAAAAACTCAAAATTGTAAAATCTTCGTTCGGGCACAAAATCGAGCTGCATTTATGGCAACGTGATCATGACGACATGCTTAGTAAAATTCATCAAAGAAACACAGGAAATACATCAAGAAGTGAGCATCATCGATCAGAAGTTTTCAAGATTCGTACAAATTTTGAGCCACATAATCGTGGCTTAAAAACACGATCCGTGGTTCGAAGTTGATACCAAATTGATTGCGATGCCGAGCCTAATGAGAAAGTTATCATCTTTTTATCAAACGAGCACCGGAGCAACCCCGAATCGACCTAGGAAAATCGCACATGTTCAAGGGCTACAACAGGGACTGTTTTGAAATTTTGTGTATTGTTGAGCAGGGGCAAAGCTGTCATTTTACACTTATTTATAAATTTTATTTTAGTTTAGTAAATTATAATTGTCATCAATTAGGTCAGATTTTGGGCATCTACCCTTGTTTTAGGCCCAAGTCTATAGATGTCATGTTGTACCTCGTTGTAAAGGATCTGCAATTCGATTAATAAAAATTGAGAGTTAAGCTTTGAGATTGAGGGCCACATACAGGAGAGAGAGAGAGGAGAAAGAAGAAAAGTCTGCTACCCCTTGATGAAGGTAACTTTCTCTCCTCTCTTCTCTCTACACTTCTTTCTTTCTCTATCCTCCTCTCTTCTCTCCTCTTCTTTCTCTCTCTTCTTCTTCTTTTTTTCTCTCTCCTCTTATTTATTTCTCTCTCTTCTCTTCTTGCTTTCTTTTAATCTCTCTCCTCTTTTTCCTTTCTCTCTCTTCTTCTTCTTTTTTTCTCTCTCTTCTTCTTCTTCTTTCTCTCTCACTTTTCTTCTTCTTCTTCTTTCTCTCTCACTTTTCTTCTTCTTCTCCCTTTCTCTCTCTTCTCTCTCATCATGCACAACAGTAAGCATTATCGTGCACGTCTCATCTTCTTCTTCTCTCTGTCTCTCTCTTCTCTACCTCAAGCATGCACAGTAGTAAGTATCGCTTTACATGTCTCTCTTCCCTTGCTTTCCTCTTTCTCTTTGCTCTCTTTGCTCTCTCATCTCTTTTCTTTCGTAATTCGTTCTCTCTCTTTCCTAATCCTATCTTTCTTGCTCTCTGTACTTTACTTTCTTTCACTGCTCTCTTTCTTGATCCCTCTCTGCCTTTTCTTTTCTCTCTATTAGTTCCTTTCTCTCTCCTCCACAGTCATTTGCATAGATGCCCAACGCCAAGCATGACATCCTCCTTTTCTTATCTCTTGAAACATGCATTGTGAGTCGAGCTTTAACTCGAGTGGATGGTCAGGCCTCTCTGAGTTTCTCCTCTCTCTTGTTGTGCATGACGATGTTCATCACCACGCATAACATTTCTTTCCCTATTCTCTAACAAGGACATTGAATCAGGCCCTTTCTTGAGTGGTGGGCTAAATCGTGTCTAAGTTCCTTTTGACACGCACGACGATGCCTATTGTCGTGCATGTCTTTTCTTCACTATCTCCGGACTTCCTCCCTCTTGTCATGGACGGTGGAATCCATTGTCATCCATGTTTTCTTTTTCTTCTCTCTTTGTCTCGTCATGGACGGCAGAGCCTATCACCGTCTATGTTCTCTCTTCTCTCTCTCTCCTCATGGACGGTGGAGCCTATCGTCGTCCATGTTCCTTCTTTCTTTCTCCCTCTTGTCATGAACGACAGAACCTATCATCGTCTAAGTTCTCTCTTACTCTCTCTCCTCCCATGGATGGTGGAACCTATTACCGTTCATGTTCCTTCACTCCTACCCTCTTTCTCTCTCCTCTGTCATGGATGGCAGAACCCTATCATCATCCATGCTTCTTTCCCTTTCTCTCTCCTCTGTCATGGACGATAGAACCCCATCTCTATCCATGCTTCTTTTCCCTTTCTCTCTCCTCTATCTTGGATGACAAAACCCTATTACCGTCCATGTTCCTTTACCCTTTCTTTGTCCTCTATCATGGACGATAGAACCTCATCATCGTCCATGCTTCTTTCCCTTTCCTCTCTCCTCTGTCATGGATGGTGGAACCCGTCGTCGTCCATATTTCTTACTCTTCTCTCTTCTTTCTTCTCTCTCTCTCTCTTCTTCTCTCTCTCTCTCTCTCTCTCTCTCTCTCTCTCTCTCTCTCTCTCTCTCTCTCTCTCTCTCTCTCTCTCTCTCTCTCTCTCTCTCTCTCTCTCTCTCTCTCTCTCTCTCTCTCTCTCTCTCTCTCTCTCTCTTCTCTCTCTCTCTCTCTCTCCTTCTTCTTCTCTCTCTCTTCTTCTCTCTCTTCTTTCTTCTCTCTTCTCTCTCCTCTTTTCTCTCTTCTTCTTTCTCTCTTCTCTCTCTCTCATATTTTCTCTCTCTTCTTTCTTCTCTCTTCTCTCTCCTCTTTTCTCTCTCTTCTTTCTTCTCTCTTCTCTCTCTTCTCTTCTTCCTTTATTCTTTTTCTCTCTTCTCTTCTTCTTCTCCCTTCTCTTCTCCTTTTCTCTTCTCTCTTCTCTTCTCATTTCATTCTTCTTTCTTCTCTATTCTTCTCCTCTCTTCCCTTCTTCTTTTCTCTCTTGTGTTTACTTCTTCTTTTTCTATCTTCTCTCTTATCTCCACTTTCATTTCTTATCTCTTATTTTCTCTCCTATCTTATCTCTCTCTTCTTTCTTCTTTCTCCCTCATTTGACCAAGGGACGAACTACGTATGGCACTATCATGGTAGTCTCGTCGTCGAGCAGTATTATCACCATGCTGGTTTGAGTTACCATGCCCATCTTGCTGTCATATTAGATTAACTATTATGTCAGGTTGGTTGGTGTTGGTTCTATTGTCGAGTAATATTGCCACCGTGCTGGTCTGAGTTATGTGCTCGTCTTACTACTATCTAAAATCAGTCACTGTACTGAGCTGGCTACTGTGTCGGTCTAGCCATTTGGTCAAATTTGCCTTACTTCTCTTCTCTTTACTCTCTTCTACTCCTTTCTTCTCCTTTCATCACCCCAATCTCTGTCCACTTATTCTTCCCTTTCTTCTTTTAAATGTGCACATATGTGTACATTCGACCAAAGAGTGGGGTCTCTTAGGCCACTTATCTTGAAAATTAACCATGTGTATGTGATCACAGAAACAGGAGAGTATAGGTCATGGGAGGCGATTTCGAACCAGTTGAAGGATTGGGGGGCTTTCCGTCACTATCTAAGAGGGCGCCCATGAGAGTCAGCCCGAGTGAGTCACAGACCCAGGTGAGGTGTGCCCTGCCTCACACCAAATTCCTCTCTCACCGGTTGGTGTACCTGCCCTTATTTCTTAACAAGGTTCCGAAGTGAGCGGTCTCAAGTCCCGAGTTCTCCTTAAAACCTGAGATACATGCTACTTGGTCAACCCGACCCCAAGGGTAAGATTGAGGCATTTAACCACCCCCCAATAGCATAGAGAGAGTGAGAGGAGAGAGGTTGTGAGCTTGAAGAGGGTCCAAACTATGCTAACAAGCAGCTGAGGGCTTCGTAATTGCTCTAAGAGGGTCATCGGCCCAGGCGTGTCCCCAAACTCCCAAAGCAGCATAAGAGAGTTCGTGCTCTAGTCGCAAAAATCTCCCTCACCATCGGCCTCCTATCCACTAGCAGGAGGGCTCGCACGTGCACCACGCGTTGGACCTCCACGGTTGTTCGAGAGACAGTTTCCACCTCACCACCTGGAGGGAAACCAGGACCTCACCGACATCACCCATGTCCGCTAAAGATATGCTTGTTAAGGCCTCATATGCCTTAAAGATTAGGAGTGATATAACTTGGGCATGGCTTAACCGATATCCATATCCACCATCAATTAAGACATGCCTTAACTAATACCTTGAACCTTGATGTTTTTGGGATTAAGCTGAGACTCTTTAGGTACCCATGTTTGTCGCATTACAACCCTTTCCCTAAAGTTTCATTAAATCAGAGGTGGCTAAACTCATCATACACATATTTTGCCAGTTGGAGCCTTAAAAGATCTATCCCCCGTGCGTTACAACCAGAATGACACCTGATCATCAAAATCAAGATATCTATCTCAATATGAGGAATTTTCTCATGGGACCATGACCATTGGATACAAGACTCAATGCTCTATCATCTTTAAATGGTGCAGCATTGATTGACTTGTACATTTGAAGCAGTTGCATCCACAATCCACTGGTCTTGATGATGTAATTTTCAACAGAAATATGTTAATTTGGATGGATAATATCTCTCTTATACATGATCCATTTGAGGCAATAATTGGACCATTGTGTTCACATCTGATTTCTCTCTCATGTCGCCAAATTTCATGTTTAAAAGATTTTTCCTTTGAAATAAATTGTACTTGCAATCTACTGGACTTGCTGACAAAATTTCTAGAAGAAATATTCTAGTAGAAATCAATTGTACTCGCAATTGTTTGTACCCCTGGCCTGTTGCCTGTTTGGAATTATGTCCCCTAACTAGTCTTTTTCTTCTTACCTGTAAAACACACACACACATTAGAGTACAGACAAGTGGGTCTGAGGACCCCACCTTGTCACAGGGGGAACACACACGTGCATGTGTACTCAAAAGGAAAGGAAAGCAACAGTATATGAGGGTCCACATCAATTCGACGGCCTTAAGGCGTCTCCTTGACAAGGGACTTTTAGTTAGATCCGATAGTAAGAAAAGAAAGAAAGGGGTGAGATAGAGGGAATGACAGAGAAAAGGAGGAAGGGTTTCAAGGCTAATATGTCGTTCAACTAGTTCTTTAAAGAAAAGTAGGACGAAAATTGGTTTGGAATTCACCCAACTCCTCAGAGGCAGAGAATAGAGACTTTCATGAGGAGAGGGAGAAGAAAGACGAATGATAGAAGTTGTGAAGGTCAGCTTGACTCTCACTCAACCGTAAAAGAATGGAGTCATTTGACCCAACGACTAGGCCTACGTAGTGACAAGACTAGCATGACGATCGGTCTAGTGCGGTAGCTAGTCGGGCATGGTGACTAGATTGATACAACAACTAAGCTACTCAACGACCGGACGAACGCGGTGACTAATCTAGCATAGTAGCGGGTCCTGTGCGGCAGTTCGATGGGCACGGTAACAAGTCCGGTACAACGGCTAAACTACTCAATAACAAGATTGGTGCGAAGACTATCTTAGCACGATGATTAACCTAACACGACAGCGAGATGAGCATGGTAACTAGTCTGGCACAACGGCTAAACTGGTTGACGTCAGGGCTAGCACAGTAGTGCAAGGCTCAATCAGCCCTTTGGTCGAACAAGTAAAAGGAGAAAAGGGAGAGAGGAAATCATGCCAATAGTGTGTGTTACCGTGTATGGCAGAAAGTGGGAAAGGAAACGAATCACACTCGGCAGTGTTCTCTGCCGTGCGCAACAATCAGAGAGAAAGAGGGGAGAATCATGCACGACGTTTGCTTTGCCCTGCGCAACAGATAGAGGAGAAAAAGAATGTCACGCTTGGCATTTGCACTACCGTGCACAACAGACAGGGAGAGAAGAGATTGTCACGCTCTACATTATGCACTGCCACACGCGACTAACTGGGGAAAAGAAGATCACGCCTGGCATTTACACTGTCGTGCGTGATGGAGAGAGAGAGAAGAGATCGCCACGCTCGGTAGTATGTACTGTTGCTAGCAACTGTTTGAGTAAAAAAGGAAGATCAGGCCTGCCATTTGCACTGCCATACGTGATGGACAGGGAAAGAAGAGATCATCACGCTCGGTAGTATGCACTGTTACGCGCAACAGACTAAGGAAGAGAAGAACACGGGATGAGAAAGAAACAGAGAGAAAGAGAAAGAGAAGAGAAGGAAAGGAAAGGAGGAGAGAAAAGGAACGAGAGATGAAAAAGGAAGAAGAGAGAGAAATGGAAAGAAGAAAGAGAGAAAAGGAAAGAAGAGAGAAGAGAGAAGAGAGAGAAAGAAGAGAGAAGAGAGAGAAGAAGAGAGAAGAGAGAGCAAAGAGAGAAAGAAGAGAGAGAAAAAGAGAGGAAGAAGAGAGAGAAAGAAAAGAGAGGAGTGAGTAGAGAGAAAGAAAAGAGAGAAAGAAGAGAGAGAAAGAAGAGATAAAGAAAAGAGAGACAGAAGAGAGAGAAAGAAGAGAGAAAGATAAGAGAGAAAGAAGAGAGAGAAAGAAGAGAGAAAGATAAGAGAGAAAGAAGAGAGAGAAAGAAGAGAGAAGGAAGACATAAGGAAGAGAGAAAATTTACCTTACACCTGGGGGTAACACCAAAAGTCTTCTCTCTCCTCTCTCTCTCTCTCTAAGATGTGACCCTCAATCTCAAGCAACAATAAAATTTTATTGATGAAAAATTAGGTCCTTTACATGTGGTGCGTGCTTGTTTATATATAAGTGGGACCCAAAGGCAGGTGCACAATCAAAATTCGACCTGATTGTCAAAAATTAAGTATTAAATTAATTAAAGAAAATCTAACAAATTGGAGCAAAAAGACAATTTTGCAGCTGCACCAACAATTCATGAAATTCCAATTGAGTCCCTAATGTGCCCAAGAACTCTTACGATCTTCCCAGGTTGGTTTGGGGTCTTTCCAATCTCCGTTCAGCCGAAAGATGATTCTTTTCTTGATCGACTCTGGAATACGGTGGTTTCGATACCACTTTCGAGCCACGGATCGGGTCTTTGGGCCATGATCACGAAGTGTGAAATCAAGAGAAACGTGCGATCTTTGTTTAAAGACTACGTGAATTTCTTGGTGTTTTTCGATGATTTATGTGATGAATATCAACTAGCAAGTCGTCGTGAGCGTTTGGTGACAAACGTGGCTTGATTTGATGCCCGAACGAAGATTTTCCATTTTTGATCTTTTGGTCGAAATTTGGTTTCCAGTGGCAAGAAAGTGCTGCAACTTCATACTCGTCGTATGTCAAATATGATTGCCCATTACGTTCGAGGTTCGACTCTGATGAAGCCTCGAACCTTACGCTCGTAGTGAGTCTGATTTCTGGTCGATCCGACGTTCGAAAATCTTGATGTGGCTGATCGATCGAGGTGTGGTCCTGTTGAAAAACCTGCAACCTTACTTTGAATCACGAACTTCTCTCCTGTTTTTCTCTCAGCTTGGGCATGACATGGGTCGTGCCCACATATCAAATGCTCGGGTCGACGAGATGAATACGCTCGTAAAATTTGAGCTTGAGTAGGCTTAGGATGAGAGAGATATGGTCTTTTATAGTTGAGCCCAAAACTCATGAACACAGTTTTTATTAATGAAAACTAGTTCACTGAGGGTGCACGGTAATAGCGTGTGAGCTACCCATTTCAGGTAATTTTACCATAGCTTGGTTTAGGATTGTCTGATCAAGCCGAAACTTGGTCCCTAAGGATTTTTAGATGTTCTGAATCCAATGGCAGTGGTCCCATGGTCATTTGGCACTCCGTTGATAGGGCTGTAGTTATAAGGTCAATTTCAAGGCGATAGAGATTGATTTTCCCAAAATTGTTTCTTATCTGTACTACCTTAAATAAGTCAGATTGCGACAAAACTTGGCAGGTATTCTTAAGAGATCTTTATCAAAATTCTTGATCTTTCTTGGGCCATTCTGAGACTGTTTGAAATTTCACTTCTAGATTAGGGCTTTATTGTCCTGGCTTCTCTTTATTCCACATTGAGGATACAAGGTGATGAAAATTTTCCTCAAACAGTTTGCCCCACTGAATGTTGTGCTTCAAAAGAAGTGCGAGGAAAATATTCAAAAATTACCCTTTGACTTTATTATTATTTTTTTCTCCTGGACACAGAACCATGCGAACGTCGAAGGAATATTCGCATACCGCTATAACAAGGCTGCTCAGATGTCTGGATACATTTTTCGTAGATCCATTCATGGAGACTTCGGGGGAGAAGGGACATTGAGGGATGATTTTAAAGTCTACACCCTGTTGGACGTTTTGGCGGCGTTGTTGGCAGCCACACCAGGTTTGACAGGATGCTTGATACAACAGTTTCTTACTTGTGAGGGGTGATTTTAATTTCTACACCCTGTTGGACATTTTGGTAGTAGTAGAACCGGTGATGGATGATTTTAAAGTCTACACCCCGTTGGACGTCTTGACGACGTTGTTGGCAGCCATATCAGATTTGCAGGGTGTTTGGCGTGACAGTTTCTTACCTGTGAGGGATGATTTTAAAGTCTACACCCTATTCAAATTTTTGACGGCATTGTTGGTAGCCATATTAGGTTTTCTTTGACAAGTAGAGCACCTCTGAGGTCCCATCCTGTTGAGTCCAGTAGGGGGCTTTTTGTTGGCCTGTCTCGAACGTCTGGTCTGGTCAAGGAGGGGTTTTAGTGAGGCGGCCCTGAAAGGGATCTACCCTGGTTGTTGTCGGTAGGTGTTGACCTGATTTGATAGTTTCTTTCCTGTTGTGGATGTTGAGGGATGATTTTAACGTCTACACCCTGTTGAACGTCTTGGTGGCGTTGTTGGCTGCTACGTCAGGTTTGCTTTGACAAGCAAGGTACCTCTGAGGTTCCATCCATCCAGGTCCAATCGAGGGCCTTTTGTTAGCCTGCCCCAATGTCTGGTCCTGTCAGAGAGGATTTTTGTCAAGGCGGCCTCTACCCTGGTTGCTATGGGCAGGTATTGACCTGGTTTGACAATTTCTTACCTCATGTCTGACCTTATTTTTGGTTCTTGATAACAACGTTTTCTGCTACCGAGGATTTTTTTCTTGAAATGCTGGCCAAAGCTGCTTGTGAAGATGAATGCTGCATCAACTTGCTTTATTGGTCCGAGTACCCTTTGTGGGTTTTCACTTAGACTGGGGGAGCGGTGCCATAAAGATGGTTTTCACCAACTTCCTTTTCAGTAAGATTTTTTACCCGTGGGCTGATGGCCATGTTTGCCTCTTTGCCTATTTTTTCTCATGGTGCATATTTCGGATTTCCACTATGCCTGGTTTTTATTTACGGAACACTTTTACTCATGGTTTCATGATCAAGCTCGTTCGGCATTTTAACTCATGGCGATCCCTTTTCAGGTTTACACCATGTCCTTTTTTTTTTTTTTTTGTGAGAGCATGTTTAAGGTAATTCCTTCGAGACATCGGCAAAGCAGTTTAACAACATGTGGTCAGGACGTACGCTATAATTTAAGGTCATGCAACTAGACCATGATGATGGTGAATGACAGTCTGTGGAGGCCATGGAAATGAGTATGGTGGTGAATTGACTCATTTGGTGAGGATGGAACGATACTGTCTATGGATGTGGATGGTGTTTGTATGGAATAATGGGTGACTCACTAATTGACGTAGAGTATGAATGATGGAATGGATCGTCGTTTAATGAGCATGGGTAAGACTCACTGGGGATGAGTGCACGGAGAGGCTGGCATGAAAAAGGGGTGTGCGCGATGTAGGGAGGCACACGTGTGTTGAGGCATATTTAAGGTCATGCCATCAGTTCCAGAGCAAAGCAGTTTAAACGTCATGCGGCCAGGACATGCGCTACAGTTTAAGGTCATGCAACTGGACCATTATGCAAAGCAGTTTATCATCATGCGGCTAGGACGTGTGCTACAATTTAGGGTCATGCAATTAGACCGTTGCGCAAAGTAGTTTAGCATCATGTGGCCAGGACATGCACTATAGTTTAAGGTCATACAACTGGACCATTGCACAAAGCAGTTTAGCATCATGTGGCTAGGACATGCACTATAATTTAAGGTCATATAGTTAGACCATTGCGCAAAGCAGTTTAGCATCATGCGGTCAGGACATGCACTATAGTTTAAGGTCTTACAGTTGGACTGCTGCGTAAAGCAGTTTAACGTCATTTGGTCAGGACGTGTACTATAGTTTAAGGTCATACAGCTGGACCATTGCGCATAGCAATTTAGCGTCTTGTGGCCCGGACGTGCACTATAGTTTAAGGTCATACAGCTGAACAGTTGCGCAAAGCAGTTTAGCATCATGCGCCCATGACGTGTACTATAGTTTAAGGTCATATAGCTAGACCATTGCACTAAGCAATTTAGCATCATGCATCCAAGACATGCACTATAGTTTAAGGTGATACAACTGGACCGTGTTTGAGTTGTCGTGTATGTGGGTCGCCAATGAGGGGTAAACTCATTGGGAGACGTCAAGTGGATGAGGCTCCATGTGGAATGGGCCTGTGGATGGTGGTCTGACTCACTGGGGATGAAATGCCCGAGACCATTTATAAGCAGTCGTTTCAAA
This sequence comes from Amborella trichopoda, assembly GCF_000471905.2. Next base: position 2,617,010 of record NW_006499776.1, read on the forward strand.
TGGTGATGGTGGCCCAATGAGGGATGGTAGATGGAAATGGATACATTAGGGAATTAGGAACTAAGGGTGGTTCCTTATTGGTGATGGAAAGGTAATGGGGGCCGAACTTACTGGTGCGCACACGGACGGGCCGGTTAGGGAAGGAGTGCATGCAAGTGCATGCAAAAGGCGTGGGTGCAGCTGCAAAAGGTTGCACATGGCAGTACAGAGGTATCACGTTCGGCCTCATCATCAAGAGATCGTCAAGGCGCATACTGCAGTGGAGCACTCACGGTAGCGAACATGCTTAGTGGTGAGCGCATGACGATGTGTGTTGTGAGTGTGCATGGTGGCGGTCGTGCGGTGAGAGGCATGTTATAACAGTAGCTTGTTGAAGTTGATAGAAGCATGTGATACATGGAATGCACGACAGTGAGAGGCGCACTCGGTAGTGTAGAAGTGCACGACAGTGAGAGGCACGCTCTACAGTGAGAAAGCGCATGGTAGTTAGAGGCGCGCTCGGTCGTGAAAAAGCGCAAAGTAGTTAGAGGCGCACTTGGCGGTGAAAAAGCGCACGACAGTGAGAAGCGCGCTCGACAATGAGAGGCAATATGTCGGGTTCAGGCTCAAGGCTAAGCCTAACCCGGTCGAGCCCATTACCGTTTGACCTTTTGGAGTTGGGCGTCCTTTCTTCTTTGTGAGGGGCATCTTTGGGAACCCTTGGCTATAAAAGGAGTTGAAACTCCCCTTTTTTACCATTTTACCATAGTGACAACGGTGAAGGGGCTTGATTAATGAGAGGGTGAACTCCGGAAGTGAGCTTTTCGATGAGAGGAACACACGGAAAGAGGGAGAAAGGGGCTCGATCGTGAGCAAGGACCTTCACCAGGAAGAGGAGAAGAAGGTGCGATGGGATTTTTCGAGCTAGGGTCTGTCGACAGCGGTTGCAGAGGAAGAAACAGGGAGGTCCCGACATTTTTCTGGTGAAGTGAACATGCCGAGAAGTGTTGTAGGGAAACTCTGAGGGAGTTGAAGCCCCGCGGGAAGGTTTTGCGTCGGGTTTTGGGAATTCAGAGAGTCACGGTAAGTGCATTGCAGAGGTTCTTTTGGAGACAGTCAGTGGTTTCCCAATAAGGTGGCTCACAGGGGAGCCGGAGGGTCACCGAGTAGCCAAGGAGTCGGGGCCCAACCGAAAGGTCATGCATGCCCATGCAGCGAGTCACCACACATGCAGGTGTAGTGCACGGAAAGCGAAGGGTCACCCATCAGGGAGGCGTTAGCATGGAATTCAAGGGTAGTACGTGCGCACTCAATGGTATACACACGGTAGGAGGCACGTGCACGACAGAAAGTACGTGCATGGTAGTGAGTATGCACGGTGGGAAGTATGTGCACGACAGTGGGTGCGCACGACAATGAGTACGCATGGCGAGAAGTATACGCTCGGCAGTGATCACGCACAACAGCAAGAATGTGCATGGTAGTACTTGCACAGGGTGGTGAGTACGCACAGAGGGTTACGTGCCCAGCGGTGCATGTGCTAGAGGGCTACATGCATGGCGGTGGGTGTTGTACGAAGCATGTGCGACGGCTTGAAGATCTTACAAAATGTCGAGATCTCAAGGGAAATCTGCCAAAGGCTGGCATTCTTATGGGTGCTGGGTCAGTTAAAGGAAAGCCAATTTGTCTCACGAAATCTGTTGGAAGCCAAGTCCTCAAGCACAATTGTAAACCCCATGTTGTTCTGTGGAAGAGCAACGCATTTTTTGGTGTTTTTCCTCTGATGTAAGAGTAATGCTGATGATCAACTGTTCTCTTTTCCTCATATGATGATCAATTGTTCACATTTCCTAAGATGCAAGAGCAATGCTAATGATCAACTATTCTCTTTTCCTCAGATGCAAGTGCAGCACTGATGATCAATTGTTCTCTTTTCCTCAGATGTAAGAGCAATGTTGACCCCCCCTTTTGCTTTACTTTTTAAGATTTTCGAGATTACAAAGTTGTAACTTGTAACTTCTTTTTAATCGAATGGAAACTTCTGCTTATTCACGTCAACTGTTTCCCTTTTTCTCTTCCACATTCTTGCTTATGCTAACTTTTTTACCCATGATGCCCTTTCAGGATTTCACCATGTCCTCATTTTGACATTTTTTTACTCATGATAGCGAGCAGATGGTGCAATCATGCCCCGTCGTTTCTTTTAGGCATTTTTACTTGTGGCATCCTTTTGGGTTTTTGCCACACCCCTTTTTCAAGGAGGCATTTTTAAGGTCGTGCCTTCTGGACCATAGAGATGGTGTGTTTTATGGTCACACGCTAGGACCTAAGGACATATTTTAGGGTCTTGCCTCCGAGACCATAAGTCACGGGTAATACTTCTTTAGGTAGCATCCGTCGATAGAAGGCATTGCTTCCTTCCCATCATAACTAGTCAGTATATAACCTCCATTCAACGAGGCCTTCTTAATTACAAAATGGCCTACCCACTTTGGCTCAAACTTCCCCTTGCGTCACCCATGCATAACAATTGTTCGAACTTTGGCTGATTTGTCAAAACCCCTCTTCATCCTCCCCGGGTGGAGTTCAAGGTTCTGCTGGGCCTCGAATCTCTTCCCATCAAGGGTGTTTAGCTCTTGAAAGCGAAGCTTAACCTGTTCATCTTTGGTCATATTATGATATACGGCGTTGCACAATGAGGGGAGTTGAATCTAAAGGGGTAGTATCGCTTCAGTCTCATAAACCAATGAATAGGGAGTAGAGTCAGTAGCACTTCGGGTGGTGGTGCGATAAGCCCACAAGGCCTCTGGAAGCCTTTCGTGCAAATTTTTCTTTGTGCTAGACTCTGAATTCCTCAGAACACTACAAAGAGTACTACTGAAAGCTTTGGCCAAACCATTTTCCCGAGGGTGGTACATAGTGGAGTACTTCCACTCGAAACAAAACTGGTTAACCAAGCGATCAATGTGTTAGCTTCTGAAATGAGGACCATTATCTGAAGTGATACGGTTGGGCACACCGAATCAGTAATAATGTGATGACGTATAAAGTTGGCCACTGCTCTCCTGGGGACACGCCTGAGGGGGATGGCCTCAGCCCATTTGGAGAAGTAATACGTGGCAGCCAAGATGAAGGTGTGGCCTAATGTTGATGGAGGGTCAATGGGTCCCATAATGTCTATGCCCCAATGTGAGAGGGGCCATGACATCACTGTAGGATTCAGAGGCTCCGGTGGTTGGTGAATGAGATTCGAGTGCATTTGAAACACTTGACATCTCTTGGCATATGCCATCGAGTCTGCAACCATTGATGGCCAGTAGTACCCCAGCCTACGTATCCGCTCGTAGAGTTTAGGTCCTGACTAGTGGAGTCCACAGATTCCAGCATGCACTTCTTTTAGTGCATTGAAGGATTCCATTGAAGGAACGTTGGAAGAGAACGTCGCTTTCATGAAGAGTGTATTTAGTGGACATTGTTCATATGTTGTTGCGTTCCATATGATCATCGAGTAGCTGACCATGTTTAATGAAGTTGATCATGGGTTCCTCCAATCCTCAACCTGCTCAATCTTGGTGCATATAGGATCAAAGGTCTTCTCAACCTGATCCACTGCTTTTCCGGCTTCGAGAGCATCCTTAGCAGCAAGGAGTGCCCCAAATGGATAAGGAGGACATTTTGGGAAGAGAATTATTTCGTCGCAGCAGGACATGTCTCCATTCTGCTACCCATATGGGCATGGGTTCCTTTGGTGAGACTTGGATGGTCGCTCCGAGCTTGGCAAGGTCATCAGCTAGGGAGTTCAGCCTTAGAGGGATATGTTATAAGGAAAGGTCATCGAGATTTGCCATCAAAGTTTTAGCGGTGTCATGATAGGGTCTGAAGTTGTCCTTTCTCACATCGTATATTCCTTTAAGTTGTCATATTACGAGCTCGGAATCACCGAAAATGGCTAGCCGCTCCAAGTTCATATCTAGGGCAATCTCAAGCCCAATTATGAGTGCTTGATACTCGGTCTCATTGTGCGAGTCTGTCTCTGTAAGAGAGAAAGATAAGGGGATAACACCATCTTGAGGAGTCAAGAACACCACACTAACGCTACCTCATTCTGATTGAAAGGCCCCATCAAAATACATCTTCCAACCATAAGGTTGATCAACACAAAACACCTCTTCATCAAGGAGATCATTTGACAAGGGGGATTTTGCCTGTAAGTGGTGTGCGGCTAGGAAATCAGCCAAGGCTTAGCCTTTGACGGCTTTTTGTGGTACGTACATGATGTTGAATTCCATCAGTAACAATGACCATTTTGCTAGGCGCCCTGACAGGCAGGAGCATGTCATAAGGAACTTGATGTCATCAGCTCTTGAGATGAGCTGGACATCATGACCAAGCAAATAGTGGTGAAGCTTCTGAACCACGAAGATTAAAGCCAGGCACATCTTCTCGATTAGCAGGTAATTTTTCTCAGCTCCTTGCATGTTATGATTGAGATAGAATAGAGCAGTTTCTTTTCCTCCCTCATCGTTTTGTGCTAAGAGTGCACCAAGTGACTCATCGAGAGCAATCATATACAAAATGAGAGGCCTTCTCAATACTGGTGTAGAGAGTACCAGAGGGCTTAACAAATATTCCTTGATATCCTCTAGGACTGCCTGACATCCTCCATCCCATATGAAAGGAAAATCTTTCTTCAATAGGTGCGTAAACAGCTTACAATGACCCGAGAGATTGGAGATGTATCTCGTGAAATAGGCAAGCTGGCCCTGTAGAGACCGGAGTTCTCGCAGCGTCATTGGCGGTGGCATTTCTCTGATTTCCTTGATCTTGACTGGTTCGATTTCCAACCCTTGATATCTGACAACAAACCCCAAGAATTTTCCTGAACGTACATCGAAGGCACACTTCAAGGGGTTCATCTTGAGTTGGCACTGGCGAAGCCGCTCGAACACTCGTTCAAGGTCACGCATGTGAACTTCCTTGCTTGTAGATTTTACCACCAAGTCATCGATGTAACATTCCACTTCCTTGTGCAGCATATCTTTAAAAATGGTGGTCATTACCCATTGATACGTGGCGTCGGCATTCTTCAATCCAAATGGCATCATTGTGTAACAAAAGACCCCTTTAGGAGTCAGGAATGCGGTGGCCTCCTTGTCCTTATACCCTGAGTATCTATCCTTGAAAGAGAAAATTTGACAATGAGTTGTAGAGTCAATAAGCATTTCTGTGAATGGCAATGGGAAGTCATCTTTCGGACAAGAAGCATTCAAGTTGCAAAAGTCAATGCAGATCCTGATTTGGCCATTCTTCGTTTTGAGTGGAACGACATTTGCGAGCCATTTCAGGTGTTTGACTTCCTGGATAAAGCCTGCCTCCCTGAGTTATTTACTTTGTCATCGATTTGCATTTCGAGGTCAGATCAAAATCTTCTTGACTTCTGTTTTATGGGCTTGAAAGATGGATCGATGCCAAGACGATGTACCGCAATTTGAGGATCAAGGTCGGGCTTCTCATGGTAATGCCAGGCAAAGACATCTCAATTTGTACATAGGAAAGCCGTATAACTTTCTTTCTCTTCTAACGACATGTTGGCTGAAATGAAAGTCGGCCTTCGATCAGCTTCATCTCCCAAGTTTATCTCCTCGAGATCATCAGCCGTGGCTTGCCCACCTTCGTCTCATTCTTCAAGGGCTTCTTGGATTTCTATCTCCTCATCAGTTGGTGATCCTGAGGGCTCTTCCTTAACTTTGAATACAGGTACCCATGCTCCTGACATCTCCTCCTCAAATGAGGACTTGATCTGAAACATGATAGCCGCATCAGCTTCTTGTTTGACCAAAGAAGGCTCCACTTCAAGGAGAAGGAGCGTATAGGGTGAATTATGAGACATCCGGGTCAACTGGGAAGAGTAGGGCTCAAAAAGTATAAGAGGGAAGCTCTGTGTTTCAATGATCATATAGATGGTCACTACTTCATAGTTGTCTTTGTCATCGTCAGCTTTTTAATCTTCTGGACCCGCCACAGGTCTGAGTGGTATGGAAGGCTGAGAGGTTGGTTTAGGTAGTGAAGAATTGTTTTGGGGTACCGGTTGACCTTGTTGTGCAACCATATTGGTTTGAAGAGGTTGTGAGGTTTGGGATGGTGAAGGTTTTGCCACCAGACTTGGTGCCGACAGGCCAGATGATGGAGTCGAGCCCAGTATGGATTGGCTAGATGGATATTGAGGGTTTGAAAGTGAGTTGGTGTACAGAACTAGTGGTGGTCCTGGGTATCTGAGGAGTGGTGGCAGACTAGTTTGGGTTTTAGGGAATGGAAGGAGTGGCGAACCAGGATAATTCAGGAGTCTAGGCTACTGAGGTTTCTGGACAGGCTGCAACTTCCTGCCTTACCTTAAACTGATTGAGTCAGCATTGGTTGTTGCTCCAACGATCTGCACAGTGTGCCAAGCTTCATGAGGATGGGAGGTCTGTCCTCTCGACTCTTTCAATCGTTGCTTGAATTCAGACTCAGGAGACCATTGGGGTCTCTTGGGCTTGGGATCCTTGTGTTGCTTGGGAAGCTTCTCGATGGTGGGAGGAGGCTTTGCATTGGCTTTGGATGCTCGAGCATCAGCAACTGACAAGAAATCGGCTCCTTGGGCCACCATCGTTTTCAACTACCTGCGATGGCATCTGCTAGTGTTGCAGCTTTTCAACTCTTCATCAAGAGCATCAAAATCTGGGCATTCACATGTTGTACCTGCAGAAGACGTGTTAGTAGAACAGGAAGAGGGGCTAAAAGAGTCGGAGACAGGAGGAGGGGAAGAGATTTTAAGGTCATCACTCAGATTGGATTGATCCGGGTAGCCTTTAACGTCATCACCGAAATTGGACATGTGCAAGGGATCTTTTAGGTCTTCACACTGCTTGGACCGTTCGGGGGTGCTTTTAATGTCATCACCCTTATTGGAAATTTTGGGAGCCTGAGGAGAGGAAGGCTCAGGAATGTGTAGTTGACTGAACTGTGAGTCTTGATCAGTGAAAGCACCTGACTTGGGGAAGAAATCCCACAGAATTGGTAATGGAGGAAGGGGCTCAAGGAACTCTGGCATGGTCTGGGGCTGAGGGATTTCCTTCTTTTGATAAATGACCCTTGGTGCTTGTCCCCTTTTACCTTTTTCATTCACAGGGATATGCTGATTGGGCTCACGCGGCTTGGGAGCTAGTCTCGCTTAGTGAACCGCTTCCCTTCTCATGGAAAGGTCTTTGTTCTGTCCTCGATAGACTTGCCATGGTTGGGAAGTTGAAGGTTCGTTTAGATCAGAAGGCTCAGGTTGCGTAATCTTAGAGGAGGTCTGTGTTTGAACGCCCTTTAGTGATGGCAGTCTGACATGGTTGTCAGGGATAGAGGCGGTGGAGTGCCCCTCTTGTCATTATGGCTTAAAAGGCGAAGCACTCATCTAGACCGTGGCCTCGTATCTGGTGATAGAGCACCACAGTTTTTTAGCCCCTCGACGGAGGTATCTGGGCTGTACGGATGGCTTTGGTGTGATGACCCCGCCATGGAGCATCATGCAGTACAGTGACTAGAGAAGACCCGGTGCAGGTTCTCCAGATGATATTCTTGTTCGTCTTCTTATTGTACTGTCACCACATGAGCTGCTTCAGCTATCCTGAAAGCCTTCTTGGGACTTTCAAGTTGTATTTGCCCCTTTCGGATCAACGGCTCCATATGATCCTTGAGGGTGAAGCAATCTTCGACAGGGTGTCTCAATATCATGTGGTAAGCACAGTAGTTAATGTTGGTGATGAGACCAGCTTCTTCAGGCTTCTTTGACTTAGGTAGAACAATCATCTATTGTTCTAGCAACATCCGGAGCAGGGCTGAGACCCACCCCTTATTGAAGCTATAAACCTTTGTTTTCTTCTCTGCCCAACGATCCTTCCCATAGAGGTTCGGAGGTGGAGGAACCCTATTGTAAGCTTAGGGTTGCTGTTGCCCTATTTGAGGTGTGGCTTGAGCATTTGTTGGGTTCACCCGTTTGAAGAAGTCCAAAGTTTGAGGGGAGGCTTCCTTGGGGTCTCATACAGTGACGGCAGCACTGACCACCCCCTTCTGCTTGATTACCCCGTGCATTAAATCTAGCATTGCTCGAGCTATGGTTGTTTCCCCTATTTGATGACTGCACCTGGGGTCCACCTTGGTGCTTGAAGAGGCTCTCAATACTAACTAATTTAGATATCAGGTCTGATATGGATATTGGTTTTGAACCCTCAACATTCAACGAAATCTCTAGCCGCATGTTGCGTACGTAGGTTTGGACTGCGTCGATCTCAGACATGAGATTAGCTTGGTGTGTAACAAGATTTCTCCATCTTGAAATGAACTGATAGATAAGTTCATCTAGTTCCTAGGTCATTGTGAGAAGCTCGATAGCCTGAACTTCTCTTTCGACCTCATAGAAGTGCTTGTAAAACAAGTGCTCCATTTCTTCCCAGGTCTGGATCGAGTTTAGTGGGAGACGAGCATGCCGCTTGAATGCTGGTCCATCTAGAGTCTCGACAAACTGACGGAGAAGAAGCCTCTCATCAGCTGTCGTTTCTTGATATGCCAAATATAAATGGGCGATGTGCTGATGAGGGAAGCTCGTGCCATTAAAAAGTGAGTTTCCTCGTTTGATTATTAGGGGGAAACGAGAGAGGATCAATATAGGAAGGATAGGGATTCTAATAAAGGGTCGGGCCTTCTATGCCCGAAATTTTCCTTCCTCACAAATTGTGGGTGACCATAGCGTCAATTCCAGCTTGAGAGACTTGACGAGGGGAAGAATGGTCATGTGAAGGAGGTGGCTGTGGTAGAACTGGCTCAGCTGGATGAGGAGAATTAGCACCCTAACTGGATAAGTTCCCTAGGGGCTGAGTACCTTCCATGAGCTCGATCTTGTCCATCATTATACGCTTCGTTTGCTCAAATCAGTTCATTTGATCCTTCTTATCGTTAGTAGGCTCATCGATGACCATTACGTTGACCCTCTCCTCAGGAAGATTGGTCTTTTGTGTGGTTAGCATTTTGTGTGCTTTCCGGACTGGCTGTGGTAGGTCGGTCAGCAGGGGCTTGACATGCCCCAACTGAGCTCCAGTCTTGTACGCTGATCTGATCAGGACCGGTTCGCGATGGCCTTGGGACCATGGGGGCTGCAGAGTTGAGTCGTCTCTTGTGACACTGATGACCATGCTGTAAGGGGTGGAAGGGGTTTTCTACTAGGAGGTCAGCAAGCCTGCTTGCCCCGAGCTTCTTGGGTGCTCCCCTTAGCGTTATTTGTATGCCCCAATCATGTTTGGCTCTCAGGCTCTGGTGTACCACCTTCCAGAACTGAAACCAAGAATGGTCTTCCATCATGGAGCATGACATGGCTGTCTCCATCAGGTGTGGTAAGGGATGTGGGCTGGAGATAGGGGCTAGCTCTGGCTTCCATCTTGGCTTGGGGAGAGACAGGGGATGGAAGACCTCATCTCCCAAGGGAGCCTTGCCCCATGCTCTCTTATGAGCTCCAAAGGTATGGCCGGTTGGAAGAGGGTACTGTAGGAGGGTACTCTTTAGAAAGGTCTTCGAGTACCAAGTCCTGAGTGGTTCGACTGGTGGAGAGGGGATAAATGGGGGAGAAGACAACTGCCAATGACCTCTTGGTAGGGAGCTCGATGCAGCTTGTGGTGATGGCCTGTGTACGCCTTTTAAAGAAGGGTTCCGGGCAATCTGAGGGTCAATCTGGGCACGAGCAATGTGTTTAGCCTTAGAGGCTGAGTACCACAAGCGTGTCTTTGTGAAGGATTAGCCTTGTGGGCACTCCTCACAGAGTGAGTAAGCATGTGCTAAGAGGGACGAAGAGGGGGTCGTTTCTCCTGTACTCGGCTAAGCCCAATCAGAGGACTGCCCCGAGTAGTGCGATATGTATGCATCAAATATATAGGGCCTAGTTCGAGAATATTCAAACTTGGACAGTGGTTCGAGGCAGTCTGAGTGTTGCCCCGAAGCATGGCTAGAGAGGCTAGACAATGAGCCTTAGTGTGCGTGTGGGAGGTGGTGGCCTTAGGACCCCCTTTTTCGTGTGTTGAGCCTCTTGTCTCAGGGGTCCAATGTGATAGAACATGGGGGGTGGCCCTTCGACGACCCACAGGAGCATTGATAGCTGGGTTGCCATGCCCAAGAAGGGAAGGTACTGTCTTTCGGCTGCCTTGAGCAGTGGGACCAGCAAGTGACTTGCCGGTAGCAGGGTGCATGCAATGTGGGGTGGCAAACTTGCCACCCAAGCAAGGTGCTTTGGTGGAGGGTCCACCAATGCTAGAAGATGGGGAGTGAGGGAATTTTGAGTTCCTCCTCACACCAATCCAGGTAAGAATCTGAGAGCGTGACATCAGGTCTTTGCTGAGAAGGAAGGTCAAAAACGAGGTTCGAGGAACTTGTTCTCGAGAAACATTCACGAGTGCGGGGATCATAAAATCCCCAACTCGGATGAATAGGTTAAACAACCAAAAAGACATGTGTGTGTTAATAAGTAAGAAAACAGAAGAAAAGTAAGGCCAAACAAGAACCATCCAACAATGGGGTAGCGTGTCCCCAGTGGAGTCACCAAGCTGGTTAGGTGCCTCGATCTAGCCTCCAGGTCGGGTCGACCTGGTGGTGTGGTTCTGAGTTCGAGATGGACCAGGGACTTGAGATTGCTCTCTCGAGAACCGTGTGAAGAAGACACTGGCAGGATGGAATTCACCTCGTGTGGGTCCGTGATGCGCTCGGGTTGACTCGCGAGGGTGCCCTCTTAGATCATGAAGAATGCCCTCTGGCCTGTGGTCGGGTTGGAATCGTCTCCCCTGACCTATCTTTTTCTTCTTACCTGCAAAACACACACACACATTAGAGTACAGACAAGTGGATCTAAGGACCCCACCTTGCCACATGGTGAACACACACGTGCGTGCGTATTAAAATATAAATGAAAGGACCAATATAGGAGGGTCCATGTCGATTCGACCTCCTTAAGGCGTCTCCTTGACAAGGGACTTTTAGTAAGATCCTATAGTAAGAAAAGAAAGAAAGGGGTGAGATAGAGGAAATGACGGAGAAAAGAAGGAAGGGTTTTGAAGGCTAATATGTCTTTTAACTAGTTCTTCACAGAAAACTAGGACAGAGGATGGTTTGGATTTCACCCAACTCCTCAAAGGCACATAATAGAGATTTTTGTGAGGAGAGGGAGAAGAAAAATGAATGACAGAAGTTGTGAAGGTTAGCTTGACTCTTACTGAACCTTCGAAGAATGGAGTCGTTTGACTCGACGGCTAGGCGTACATAGTGACAAGACTAGCACGACGATCGATCTAGTGCGGTAGCTAGACGGGCTTGGTGACTAGACTGACACAACGGCTAAACTACTCAATGACTGGACGAATGCAGTGACTAATCCGGCACAGTGGCTGGTCTTGTGTAGCAGCTAGATGGGCACGATACAAGTCTGGCACAATGGCTAAACTACTTGACAACAAGACTGGAGCGACGATTGTCCTAGCGTGGTGACTAACCTGCAACAGCAGCTAAACAGGCACAGTAACTAGTCCGACACAATGGCTAAACTGTGTGACATCAGGCTAGCACAGCAGCACAAGGCTCAATCAGCCCTTTTGTCATACAAGCAAAAGGAGAAAAGGGACAGAAGAAATCATGACCAACAGTGTGTGCTATCATGCATGGCAGAAAGTGGGAGATGAAAAGAATCACACTCGGCAGTGTTTGCTGTTGTGCACAACAGTCAGAGAGAAAGAGGGGAGAATCATGCACGCCATTTTCTCTGTCATGCGCAACAAACAGAGGAGAAAACGATTGTCATGTTCGGAATTTATTGTCATGTTCGGAATTTACACTACCGTGCGCAACAGATAGGGAGAGAAGAGATTGTCATGCTCAGCAATATGCACTGCCACGCGTGATAAACCGGGGAAAAGAAGATCACTCCCGGCATTTGCACTATCATGCGCGATGGACAGAGAGAGAAGAGATCGCCACGCACGACAGTAGGTACTATCGAACACAACTGTATGAGGACCAGACGAAGATCACGCTCATCATTTGCACTGTCGTGCACGATGGACAGGGAAAGAAGAGATCGTCATGCTCGACAGCTAAGGAAGAGAAGAACACGAGATGAGAAAGAAACAGAGAGAAAGAGAAACAGAAAGAGAAGAGAAGGAAAGGAAAGGAGAAGAAGAGAAAAGGAAAAAGAGAGATGAACAAGGAATAAGAGAGAGAAAAAATGAACGAAGAAAGAAACAAAAGGAAAGGAGAAAGAAGAGAGAGAAAAAAGAGAGAGAAAGAAGAGAGAAGAAAGCATAGAGAGAAAGAAGAGAGAAAAAGAAGAGAGAAGACGATGAGAGAATAATGAGAGAGAAATAAGAGAGAATAGAGAGCAGAGAGAGAAAGAAGAGAGAGAAAAAGAGAGAGGAAGAAGAGAAAGAAAGAGAGAGAGAAAGAAGAGAGAGAGAAGAGAGAAGAGAGAGAGAGAGAGAAGTAACTACTACTACGTAGTAGTACTATACTAACTACTTACTTACTCTCTCCTTCCTCCTTCCTTCCTTACGTACGTACGTACCG
>NW_006499776.1:2650203-2685200 GCF_000471905.2 Amborella trichopoda
GATGACATGAGGATACCTATGAAAGATGGATGATGTATGAATGGAAAGTGGAAAGTGGTGACCCACTAACTGATGGTGAGTATGGATGGCGGGACGGCTCGCCATTTTGTGAGTACGTGTGAGACTCACTAGGGAGTGATGAATGGTAATGAAAGAAGATGGATTTAATGAGAATGAAAGAAGATGCTCGGTTTAGGGAAGACATGCATGAAGACGCATGTAAAGGGCGTATGCGCATGTGTGGGGGCAAGTTTAAGGTCATGCCTCCGGGACCTGTGCAAAACGGTTTATCGTCATGCAGCCAAGACGTGCACTATGATTTAGGTTCATATAGTTTGGACCATGGTTACGTAGTTTTAGAGTCATGCAATTAGGATCATGCAGTTTAAGGTCGTGCAACTAGACCTCGACTACAGTTTAAGGTCGTATAGTTTGGACCATGGTGCTAAGCCTTTTACCGTCATGCGGCCAAGACGTGCACTATGGTTTAAGGTCATATAGCTTAGACTGTGGTTATGAAGTTTAGAGTCATGCAACTAGGACCATGCAGTTTGAGGTCGTGCAACTAGACCTCCACTACACCATGCAATTTAGAGTCGTGCACCTAGACCAAGGCTGTGCAGTTTAAGGTCTTACAGCACAGACCATGACTGTGCAATTTAAGGTCATGTAGCACGGACCATTGTGTGGGTCACCATGTAGGTGAAGCTCCACGGGGAATAGGTCTGTGGATAGCAATCTGACTCCCTAGGTATAAAATAATTAAGGCCAGCAGGGACTTAGATGGAGAATCAGACTTCACTAGGGATTAGGGGACAAGTATGACTCCCTAAGGTGAAAGATGAGACTCCATGGGGGATTGGCTTATGGAAAGTAACCCAACTTCTGGGGTTAAGATAGCTTGGTGCGAGAAGACCCACTGGGGATTAACGAGGTAATCATGACCCTAACTCCACTGGGGATCAATGTGCCGCAATATGGGTGGAATTCCTACTGGGGATGAGAGACAGTGGCATGTTCTTGTCTCTATTGGGGATGACCAGTCATGGCCTGGGTGGAATGGTGTGAATGCAACTCCACTGGGGATGACAAAGGCTACGGCCTTGGTGGAACTCCACTAGGGATAGTGGTAGGCCACGCACAACGGAAACCAAGTGCTATCACATGCGCGGGGCTTGCCACGAACATCAGCAACACGCATGGTGGTAACATTGGTGCACATGAAACTAGCACGAGAGGCTCTAGTATGCACATGAGTAGTCATAAGCGGCAATAGTACTGACGCAATTGGCACACACAACGTTGGTTGCACACAGCGTTAATCACAGACGGCGATACAAAACACAGCTGACATTAGCCTGTGTTCGAGCCTCGGGCATGGGCCTGGTCCAGTTCTGTTATTCTGAAAGTCGATGCTCGGCATTGTGCAGGCGGCGGTAGGCCTCTGTTCAGGCCACGGGTATGAGACTGACCCGGTCTGGCCCACTGACACTTGGCCTTCAGGGACGTGTCTGGTATTCTTGCTTTGTGAGGCGTGCCTTGGGGAACCATCTTCTATATTATGGGGAAGACTCCATTTTTATTTTTTTGCCTAAGGTAAAACAATAAGAGTTTTAAAAGTGAGAGGGAGAAAGAAGAAACTCCAAGGAGAACTCCGATGAGCACACGTATTTTGGCACAATTATCAGCTTCGGTAGGGTATTCATAAAATTTTGCCGATGAAGTGTCGAAGTTTCTACTGAGGAAGAGAGAGTTCAGGTGAAGAAGGGAGAACACCGACGAGTTGCAAAGGTATTCCGACAGAGGTTCTCGGACACCGGATAGGTGGGAAAGAGGCAAGTGAGGGCCGCCGAACATTTCCGTGAACTTCTGGTCATTCCCGGTGGTTTTTTGTCACCGGGGAGTAGTGGGAGAGTAATAGCGGCGAGTGAAAGTGTTTTCCTGGCCAGCAGATGTGGTTTTCTCTACGAGTAGAAGTGGTTTTCGGTGAGTAGAAGTGGTTTCCAGTGAGAAACCGAAGGGTCGAGGAGGTGAAAAGCTGCAAGAAGGCGGACAATCACAAGGAAGATGAAGGATTTTGGGAATTTGATTCATCACGAAAGACGAGGAGTCTCGGTAAGGTTCATAGTCACTGGGGAGATGAAGGGTCATCGGGAGACGAAGAGTCTGGGGAACGTGAAAGGTCACCGTCACGAGCGAACACAGTCAGCGTTAGTCATTTGTCCAACACAGCCGGCGTTACCCTTAGTCGGCGTTAGCCCTTTGTCAAACACTACCGGCGTTACTTCTGGAAATCATAGCCGGTGTTAATCCTATTTGCCGTACGTGGTGCTTATCAATGCTAGCGACATGACGCGCTCGATGTTAGCGACGTGCGCCGGTTGTCATTTGCTCGTGAACATTAGGAAGTTATACTTGTATGCGGCCATGCTTAACGACGAGTTGCAAGTGGAGATTGTTGGGCATGACGCTGAGTCATGCGTGGAGATGTTCACACTTGGCGCTGACTTGGGTAGGCAAAGGGTGGTGACCAATGGTGAAGCCAAGTCCCCCAGCACAACAGTGAAGTCTATGTTGTTCTGTGGAAGGGAACTCACTATGAACGGGGTATGCTCTCCATCATAGGCCAGTTCCTTGCCAGAGAAGTCTTCTTTGTATGTCTGATATACTCAATCAAAGTGCTTCCACCTTCTCCTATTGTGAGAGAGACTTTTAGCCTGTAACCGTCCTCTTTTCCTCAGATGCAAGAACAACGCTTTTGATGTGAGAATTGTTTTTGGCCTGTAACCGTCCTCTTTTCCTTAGATGCAAGAGCAATGCTAGGGATCAACTGTCTTTTTTTCCTCAGATGCAAGAGCAACACTTCAACACAATTGTTATCCTTTCCTCATATGCAAGAGATTTGTAACCTCCCTAGTAATTGGTTTTGATTATAACTTGTAACTCCTTCTAATGCAATAAAAAGAGTTGAACTTCATTTGGATTGCCTTGCTTCTTTTTCTTTCCCTTTCTTTTATTCGTAACTCTTTTCAATTGCACATTGGATCCTTTAAGAGCATATTAGGGATAATACTTCTTCAAGTATTGCCCATTGATAGGGGCATCGCCTCCTGCCCATCAGGATGTGTTAGTATATAAGCCCCATTGGCTAGACTTTCTTGTCTATAAAGGGACCTTCCCACTTAGGTTAAAACTTCCCTTTGCGCCGCCCATGCATAAAAATTGACCTTTTGACAACTAGAACTAAGTCCCCACAAGCGAATGAACGAACCTTGACTGACTTGTCGAAGGATCTCTTCATCCTTCCCTCGTTGAGCTCAAGATTCTGCTGAGCTTCGAGCCTCTTTTCATCAAATGCATCCAATTCTTGATAGCAAAGCTTGACTCTCTCTTCTTCGGTCAGTCCTTGATGTACGGCAATGCTCAGTGAAGGGAGTTGAATCTCAAGGGGTAAAACTGCTTCACCCCCAAAGACTAGGGAATAAGGGGTGGAATCAGTGGCATTTCTCGTGGTAGTATGATAGGCCCACAAGGTTTCAGGCAGCTTCTCATGCCAATTCTTCTTTATTTTTGATACCGACGTCCTTAAAACGTTGCACATGGTTTTATTGAAGGCCTCAACTAAGCCATTTGCTCGAGGGTGATACATAGTTGAGTATATCCACTTGAAATCGAACTGGTTAATCAAGCGATCAATATGATGACTTCTGATCTGAGGGCCGTTGTCAGATATAATCTGGTCAGGCACTCCGCACCGGTATATGATGTGATGTTGCACGAAATTAGCCACCGTGGTCCCAGGAACGTGCTTGAGGGGGACCGCTTCAGCCCACTTGGAGAAATAATCTATTGCAGCTAGAATAAAGACATGACACATTACCAAAGGCAATAGGCCCTACAATGTCCATACCCCATTGTGAGAAGGGCCATGATGCCACCGTAGGGTGTAGGGGCTCTAGAGGCTGCTGAACAAGGCTCAAGTGTATTTGGCACACCTGGTAGTTCTTGGCATAGTTTAAGTTGTCGACAATCATCGAGGGCCGATAGTACCCCAATCTATGTATCCATTCATAGAGCTTAGGGTCGGATTGATGCAATACTTCCTCCAACACCTTATTTGCCTCTTCCGTATCCACACATCTAAGAAGAATACCGTCGAAAGGTCGTCTAAAGAGAGCATCTCCTTCAAGGAGGGTGTACTTGGTAGACATTCAACGCACACTATTGCATTCTGCATGATTTTTCGAGAGTCTATCGTACTTTATAAAATTAATAGTGGGCTCTCTCCATCTTCTACCTACTCGACTTTCGCACACACTGGGTTGAAGAATTTCGGTTCCCGTTTTTTAACCTTAGCTCCTAGATTCTTTGTCATTTCCTATTCGGTTTTAATAACCTCTTTAGTTGATAGAAGTACTCCAAATGGATAAGAAGGGCACTTGAGGAAGAGATTTTTCTCATTACCATGTCTACCTAGGTTCTTAGTTCAAACTGTCTCCATTCTGCCACCCAAACAGGTGTGGGCTCTAGTGAGGACAATTGCATTGTAGCCCCGATCTTTGCAAGTGCATCGGCCTTCGAGTTTAACCTCCTGGGGATGTGACTCAGGGATACATCATCAAACTGAGCCATAAACAATTTTGTAGTATCGTGATAAGGCTTGAGAGTATCTTTTCTCAAGTCATATATTCCTTTAAGCTGTCGTATCACCAACTCAGAGTTGCCATGATCTTGAGCTGCTCTAAGTCTAAGTCAAAGGCTATCTCCAACCCAATTATAAGGACCTGATATTCCTCCTCATTATGGAAACCGGCCTCGGTGAGGGAGAAAGAAAGAGGCAGTACTCCTCCTTTCAGAGTCATAATTAACACTCCCTTGCCTCCCCGATCAGATTGGAAGGCTCCATCGAAGTACATCTCCCATGCACGACAAGTTCTGCACAGAATACTTCTTCATCATGGAGGTCACTTGATAAAGGAGATTTTGCTGGTATTGGGTGTGCTCCGAGAAAATCAATCAAAGCTTGGCCCTTGATGGCCTTTTGTGGGACATAAGTGATGTCGAACTTCATCAACAATAATGCTCACTTAGCTAGACGTCCCGACAAGCATGGGCATGTCATGAGAAACTTCACAGGATCTGCTTTTGATATAAGTCTTACTTCATGACTGAGCAAGTAGTGGCGGAGCTTTTATACTATGAAGATTAGGGCTAGACACATCGTTTCAATAGACAGATAATTCTTCTTGGCCCTTTGCATCCTGCGGCTGAGATAATATAACAAAGTCTCTTTCCCTTCATCATTGTTCTGTGCCAATAATACCCCAAGTGACTCATCTAGAGCAGTCACATACAGGATGAGAGGTTTTCCCAGTACCGGTGTAGAAAGCATTGGAGGGTTGAGTAAATAATGCTTGATGTCATCAAGGGCTGCCTGACATTCTTTATCTTAGATGAATGGAGTATTCTTCGTTAACAGGTGTGTAAAAGGCTTACAGCGACCTGAGAGGTTTGAGATGAACCTGTGGATATAAGCCAGATGCCCTTGGAGGGATCACAGTTCTCGCAATGTTGTTGGTGATGGCATTTCCTGGATTGCCTTGATCTTAACTGGCTCAACTTCGAACCCTCTGTGTCTAACAATGAATCCCAAGAATTTTCCTGAATGCATGTAAAAGAGTATTTCAAGGGGTTCATTTTGAGCTGATGAAGGCATAACTGTTCAAACAACTTTTCAAGATCTCTCATATGAGCATCTTTCTCTTCGGACTTCATCACCAAGTCATCCACATAGCATTCGACCTCTTTGTGCATCATGTCCTTAAAGATGGTCAACATTGGTCTCTGATACGTAGCGCCTGCATACTTCAATCCAAAGGGCATGATGGTGTAGCAAAAGAAGCCTTTTGGAGTTAGGAATGCAGTGGCTTCCTCATCTCCTGACGCCATTCGTATCTGATTGTACATGGAGTATCCATCCATGAAGGAGAAGATCTGGCAATAAGCCGTAGCATCGATAAGAATTTTCGTACATGGCAATGGAAAGTCATCCTTTGGGCAAGCAGTATTCAGGTGTCGAAAGTCGTGCAAGCCTTAATTTGGTTGTTCTTATTCTTGACTGGGACAATATTTGCGAGGCACTTTGGATACTTGATCTCACGAAGAAAGCCTACTTTACTGAGTTTGGTCACCTCGGCATCTATCTGCATTTTGAGATCAAGCCTAAACCTCCATGATTTTTGCTTGACAGGCTTGACAGAGGGATCGATACTGAGATGGTGAACCGTGACTTGAGGATCTAAACCAGGCATCTCATGGTAATGCCAGGAAAAGACGTCTCAGTTTGCTCGTAAGAAGGCAGTGGAATTTTCTTTCTCCTCTGGAGACGTATTTGTCGAGATGAAAGTGGGTTTGGGGTCAGCCTCGTCCCTTAGATTTATCTCCTCGGGTTCAACTATTGTGGTCTCACCGCCTTCTTCCCATTCTTCTGGGGCCTCTTGCAACTCTTCCTCATTGTCTTCAGAGGTATTTTCAATAACCTCTAGTGCCGAGACCCATGATCCTGAAATATCCGCTTCCAATAGAGCTCCAAGGCAGGTCATGATTTCTTCACCTTTCTCGAACTGGGGCACAGAAGGGTCGACCTCAAATATGGATGGCATATCAGGCTGTAGGGGTATGTAGAGAAGTTCAGATTCAATGATTGTGGAGCCAAAGGCACCCTCATATGAATTGCTTAGTCTTTGCATGGGTGTCTGCAGTGTTTGCCTCGTGCTAGCTGATACTTCATAGACCTGTACCATGTGGCAAGCCTCCTGACAATAGAAGCTTTGCCCTCTTGATTCTTTTAGCCTATGCTCAAAGTTGAGCTCATGAGGACACTGGGGTTTCTTTGAATTTGACTTCTTGTGGTTCCCAATAGAAGAGGTTGGCTCTGACTTAGCTCGAGCTGCCAAGGCATCAACAATAGTTAAGAATCCAGCTGCCTGGGCTAGTGTCTTTCTCAGCCGCCTCCGGTGCGTCCTACTTATATTAGTTCCTTTGAGCTCTCTTTCAAGAGCCCCGAAGTCTGGAAATTTCAATATTGTACCTACAGGAGCCATAAAAGAGGAAGGATAAGAAGAAGAAGAAGAGGAAGAAGGAGAAGGGTGAATAGGTGAGGGACTTTTAAGGTCGTTCCCCTCATTAGACCGATCGGGGCAGCTTTTTACATCATCACAAGAGTTGGACATGTGAAGGGGGCCTTTTAGGTCTTTCCCCTACTTAAATCGTTGGGGGTTGCTTTTAATATCGTCACCCTCATTTGACATGCCCCGAATAAGAGATGACTCAAGGATATCCTCTTGAAGAAACGAAGGAAGCGACCGGTATGAAGTCTTTTAAAGTCAGCAAGGGAGGAAGAGGCCTGAGAAATTCTGGCTCGACCTATGGATGAGGAACTTTGTTCTTCCAGCTAGCAGCCCTTGGTGCTCATTTTCTTCTAGTCGCCTTTGGAGGTGCTTGGTCTGTCTTGCTACGTTCATGAATAGTCTTAGCTTGACGAATCGCTTCTCGCTTTAAAGTCTTTAGCTTGCTCCGCCCGTGATGGACTTTCCATGGCTGGGAAGTCTACGGTTCCGTAGGATCAAATGCTTCATCATGAGAGTCTTGTACTGGGACACTCTCCTGAATGGAAGTACCGACTTGTGGGCACCAGTGTAAGCAATGTGACTTGCCTGGAATTTTTTCGCAACCACAGCTTAAAACCCATAACATTCGTTCAGCTCATGGCCCCATATGTGATGGTATGGACACCAGTGATTCTCGATTCCGTAAGCAAGGTGCTTGGGCTGCCTTGCAGGCTTAGGAGTGATGAGTCCTTGTTGGAGCATCGCCTCAAACTGGGCTAGAAGGGGGTCCGAATTATCATTTCCCGGGTCTTGGGTCAGGAGGTCCTCTTGTAATAGTGGAGGAGATGCTTGGAGATCCCTGTCTGGAACATCACCAACTTCTTGGCCTCTCTACATTTTCTTCGCTAATAGCTTGTGGAAGTCTGAGCATTCACTGAGGTCATGCCCCCATATCTGATGATATGGACACCAGAGACCCTTGGCTCTTTGAGCCCGGTGCTTAGGTTGTCTTGTTAATTTTGACGTGATGAGGTCTTCTTGAAGCATCATTGCAAACAAGGCGCGAAGGATGCTAGGTGCCTCATCTTCCTCCTGAACTGTCATTGTGTGGGATGCTTCTACTGCCCCGAATGCTTTCTTGAGTTCTTCGAGCTTGATCTGAGCCTTCTGGATCAGAGCCTCGATGAGGTCCTTTACTGTGTAACATTCTTCTTTGGAGTGGTTTACCATTCGATGATAAGCACAGTATCTTGTGTGCGTATCGAGACCAACTTGATCGGGAAACTTGATCTTCTGCTCCAGCAACAGTCAAAGCAGTGCAAGAACCCATTCCTTTTCAAAAGGATAAACCTTATTCTAATGTTTGGTCTAATAGTCATCTCGATTAAGGTTTGCAGGTGGAGGTACCCGGTTGTATGATGGCTGTTGTTTGCCTGTCTGAGGTTCTGTCATTACTGTACCCTTTGGAGAGGTCCAAAGTCTGAAAGGTGGCCTTCTTTGGATCACTGATGGTAACAACTACACTGATTACCCCTATTTTTTGGTTTCCCCGGGCATTGGTTCGAGAACTACCATTGCCCCAACTGTTTCCCAAGCTTGAAGACTGTTGTCATGACCTGCCATGGTGGTGTGACAGACTCTTTATGAGAACTGACTTAGACATAGAGGTCGGGTTGGAGGCCTCAACATGTAAAGCGATCTCAGGTCGTAGGTTTCCCAAACAGGTCTGAACTGCTTCCTTTTCAAGCATGGGATTGGGATGGCGAGCGGCGAAATCTCTCCACCTTGCTATGAATTGATCGACAGGTTCATCTGGTTCCTGGGTCAGGGTGCGAAGTTCGATGGCTTGGACCTCTCTCTCGACCTCATAGAAACACCGATGGAACAATTTTTCCATTTCTTCCCAAGGATGTACTGAGTTTGGGGGAAGTCGAGCATACCACTGAAAGACCAGGCCGTCCAGAGTTTCAATGAACTGATGGAGGAGGAGTCCCCCATTAGTTGTCATCTCTCGACATGCTGCTTAGAAGTGGGTGATATGCTGGTGCGGAGATGTGGTACCATTGAACAAGGGAAACTTCCCATTCTTGTAGTTTAAGGGAAATGACACCTGATCAATGTAAGAGGGGTACGACTTCTAGTAAAGCGTTGCACCTTGTATTCCCGAGATTTGTCTGCTCTTTAGACTGTGAGTCACCACAGCATCAATTTTTGCCTGTGAGACAGGGTGAGGGACAAAATTGTCTTGTTAGGCAGGAAGAAGAGGCTGCCTTGGAGCTGTATCATCTGGATGATGGGAATTGACTTCGTAGTTAGCCGAGTGTTACACGGCTTCCATGAGATCAATCTTGTTCATCATTGCTTGCACCATCTGTTCAAACCTTTCCATGCAAGCTTCTTGGGAGTCACCACTTTCGTTTACAACTATGAGGCTGACCGTTTCTTTAGGGAGGTCAGTTTTAAGTGAGGCTGAAGGCTTCCAAGCTTGACGAGTCATACGTGGCAGATTGGTCAGTAAGGGCTCTGCATGCCCTGACTGGACTCAAATCTTGTATGCCGAACTAGTAAGGACCGGTTCTTGACAGTCTTGGGACCGTGGCTATTGGGTGGTCCAATCATCTTCTATGACACTGGCCACTCGCAGGATTCTCGTGCCTCTTCTTCAGTCTTTGTGATTTAAAGAGAGTAGAAGGTATTTTCAAGAAGGAGACCCTTGGAGCTTGGTGCCTCGACTTTTTTGGTCTGCTCCTTAATCAGAATCTACAGTCCTCTGTCTTGCTTGAGCTTGAGACTGCGATAGACCTCTCTCCAGAACTGAGACTGGAATTGAGGCTGACCCATCTTCTTAGAGCATGAGAGGGTTGTATCCGTAAGATGGGGCAACAAATGAGGACCTTAGACGGGGGCCAGCTTGGGTTGCTGCCTTGGAAGTTGAAGGACGTCATCGATCATCAGACCTTTGTCCCGAACTCCTCTGTGGGCTCCAGAGGCATAGCCAGCTTGACGTGGTTGGCTGAGGATGGTACTCTTAGGGAAGAGCATCGAGTACCAGGTCTTGAGGTGTCCCCTAGAATGAGAAAGGGCGGGAGAAGAAGGAACTGGCTCCTGACAAGTGCTGGGTCGGAAAAAAGCAATAGCCTGGGAAGGTGGCGCATGTAGGCCCCTTGAAGTAGCATTCCGGGTGACTTGGGGGTCAGCCTAGGCTCGAACCGGTGGTCTGGCCTTAGGAGGTCGAGAACTACGAGTGTGTGTCTGTAAGGGAACAGGCGGAAGCTTGTCCCTTACAGGGAGCATGAGAGTGTGCTGAATGGGAGGACGAAGGGGTCGTCTCCAGTGTGCTTGGTTTGGCGCATCAATGACGTTGCCTCGAGCAGTGAGATGCTGATGCATGTGCACAGGTTTCGGCCCAAGGAGGCTTGATCCTAAACGCTTACTCGAGGTAGCACAAGGGCTGCCGAGGTGTGACTCGCGTGGATGACCCACAAGCCTTAGGGTGTGTAAGAGAGGTGGAGGCCCAGAAGTCTTCGCCTCGATGTGTCGAGCCTCTAAACATAGAAACTCGTGGTGGTGCAGAAATGTGAGGGGTAGACTTACGGTGACCCACATAAGCAACGAAAATTTTCTTGCCTTTTACAGAAAGGGACTGGGCAGCCTTTCGGCGTACTTCAACAATATGATCGACAAGTGACTTGCCGATGACAGGGTGCATGCTATGAGTGGTAGCAGATGTGCTACCAATGCAAGGTGACTTGCTGGAAGTTCCACCAAGGCAAGGAGATGGGGAGTTAGGGACCTTCAAGTCCCTCCTCACGCCAATCTAAGTTAAGACTTAGGCTTTAGACACTGGGTCTTTTTTCAAAAGGAAGGTCGGGAATGAAGTTCGAGGAACTTGTTCCCGAGGGATCCTCGCGAATGTGGGGATGAGAAAATCCCCGATCCGGATGAATGGGTTAAAGAACCTGGAAGCCATGTGTTGTGTGAAAACAGAAAAACAAAGGAGAAACTAGCCAAACAAGTATGATCCGACGAAGGGGTAGTAATTCCCCAGTGGAGCCGCCAAGCTGGTTAAGAGCCTCGATCTCGCCCTCTGGATCTAGATTATCTGGCGGCATGCGTATCGAATTTTAGGGGACCCGGGACATGAGATCGCTCTCTCGAGAACCTTGCTCAACCGATAAGAGAGGAATTTAAGGTGGGTTTGGGACTTGCTCAGGCTGGCTCGTGTGAGCACCCTCTTAGATCATGAAGAAAGCTCCCTCAGTTTTACAACTGGTTTGGAATCGCCTCCCTTGGCATGTATTCTCTTGTTTCTTCAATCATACATACATGATTAATTTTACAAGACAAGTAGGCCAAAGGAAACTTGTCTTTGGGTGAATGCACACAAGCATGCACATTCAAAGGAGAAAAGGAAATAGATGATCAGATAAGGGTTGAAAGAAGGAAGAAGAAAGAAGAAAATAAAAGAAAGAGACATTTGACCACGTGACTAACCTAGCACAATGGCTAGATTGACATGATGATTTGCCTAATGTGGTAGCAAGATAGGCATAGTAACACAGACCGGCACAGTGGCAGTATTACTTAATGATAGAACACCAACACCAACTAGCCTGACACAATGACTAGTTTGACATGGCAACATAACGGCCACGGTAACTTAGACCGGTACAGCGGCAATACTGCTCAACGATGAGAATACCATGACAGTGCTAGACATGTCCCTTAGTCAATTAGAGAGGAAGAGGAAAGAAGAGAGACAAGACAAGTAGAGAGATAAAGAGAGAGAAGAAGAGAGAGAAAAGAGAAAGAAGATAGAGAGAAAAGAAGAGAGAAATAATAGAGAGAAGAGAAAGAAAGAAGAGAGAGAAAATAAGAGAGAGAAAGAAGAGAGAAAAGAAGAGAGAGAAAGAAGAGAGAAAGAAGGGAGACAGAAGCATGGACGGTGATGGACTTCCACTGTCCATGATAGAGAAAAGATGGGAGAGAAACATCATGGACAACGATGGACTTCCGCCGTACATGGCAGAGTAAAGAGAAGCGTGAAAGAACATGGACGGCGATGGACTTCTTCCATCCATGAAAGAGGAAAGAGAAGAGAGAAAGAACATGGACGGCGATGGACTTTTGCTGTCTATGACAGAGGAAAGAGAAGACAGAAAGAACATGGACGGCGATGGACTTCCACCGCTCATGATAGAGGAAGAGATAGGAGTGAGAAAGGAGTGTCATGCGCGACGATGATCATCACCGTGCATAGCATGATAAAGGGGAAACTTGGATAAAAACCCGGCTTGCCACTAGGGTTAAGGCCCGGCTCACTGTGCATGTTTCTAGTGGACAAGGGAAAACTGAGAACATCATACTCGATGATGAGCATCACCGTTCATGACTGGAGAGGAGAGAGAAAAGAAATAACAAAATGAAGGTAACAAAGACAAGGAGGAAGAAAGATGATTTAGGAAAGCGGAAGAGAAAAGGAAAGTAGAGAGAAGAAAGAAAGAGAGAGGATGAGATTAGAAGAAAATCAGAGGAGAAAGAAGGAAAGAGAGAGGAAGAGATAAGGAGAGACTAGAGGAGAAAGAAGGGAAGAGAGAGAGAGAAATTAAGAGAGAGCCAGAAAGAATAAGGAAAGAGGAGAGAAAGAAACATGCATGGCACTGCCACCGCCCTATGTGTCAGAGAGAGAAGAAAATAGAGAGAGAACACTGTGTTGCCATCGTCACGCATGTCACAGAGAGAAGAAAATATAGAGAATGATTCGTGTACGATGTTTCCATTGCCGTGCATGTCAGAGAGAGAAGAAAATAGAGAGAGATTCGTGCACGGTGTTTCCATCACCATTCATGTTCAGACAAACAAAGAGAAACAGGGACGAAGATAGAGTAGAAAGCATGAGGAAGAAAGGAGAAGAAGAGGGGGAGAAAAGAAAAGAAGAAAAGCAAGAAGAAAAGAGGAAGGAATAAGAAGAGAGAGAAAAAGAGAAGCATGCACAGTGATGGTCACTGCCACACATGTTTGAGAAGGAGATGAGAGAGACAGAGGACAGAAGAGAAGGAGAAAGAGATAGACGAGAAGAAGGGAGGAGAGGGAAAGAGATAGAGGAGGAGAGAGAAAAGAGGAGAGAGAAAGTTACCTTCACCAAGTGGTACTGGCTTTTTCTTCTCTCTCCTCTCTCTCTCTCTCCAAGACGCATCCACGAACTCAAAGTAAAAGCACGAACTTTTTTGATCAATTAACATATATTTATAGAATTGGGCGCAAACATGGGTGGATGCCTAAAAACTATCTCAATTAATGATAATTACAATTATTTTGAATTAAAATAAATCTAAAAATGTGTGTAAAATGACTGTTTGCCCCTGCTTAAGAATTCATGGAATTCCAAAATAGCTCCTGTTGTTGCCCTAGAACATGCGTGATCTTCCATGGATGATTCGGGGTTGCTCGGGTGCCCATTTGATAAAAAGATGATTGTTTTCTTATTGGGCTCGGTGTGGCGATCGATTTGATATCAACTTTGAGCCATGGATCATGTTTTTAAGCCACGATCATGAGACCCAAAATTTGCATGAATCTCAAAAACTTCCATAGATTGTTTCTTGATGTTTCTCCATGATTTCTTCGCTGGATCACACTAAATATGCCGTCACAATTGCGTGGCAATAAACGCAACTCGATTTCGTGTCTAAATGAAGATTTCGCATCATTTGGGTTTTGGATGGAATCTGAATTCCGGTAACTGGAATTTACAGTCACTTTGATGCATTCGTATGTGAAATCCGATCATTCATCATGTACGTGGTTTGGATCAATGGTATCCCTGGACCTTACGCACACGATGGAATTGGTCTTGCATCGTGATTTGGCCGCTCGAGCGACACGTGTCGCTGCTGATTTTCTTTTATCTTTCTTCACGAATCGACAACTTCTCTCTAGCTTTTCTCCTCGCTCAGTCGTCTACACAAGACGTACCACATATTAAAATGTTCATCTTGATGAGATGAATACGCTCACAAAATTTGAACGCGATCCGACTCGGGACAAGTGAGATATGACCCTCGGTAGTCACTGCACGAGACTGCAAAATCAGTCACCTTTAATAGTGTTTAAGTGCAAGGACGGCGCACGGGAATAGTGTGCGACCTACCCCTTTTCGATCTTTTACCCATAACTTTGTCTTGGAGTGCCCGATTAAGCTGAAACTTGACCCATAAGGGTTTTCGACCGTGCCAAATTTAATGGCGGTGGTCCCCACAGCTGTTTGACGCATAAAAAATATAGTTCTAGTTACGGGGCCCATTTTAGAGTGTAAGAGACTAATTTTTTCGAAATTTTTTCTTTGTTTGCATTGCCTTAGACATGTCGGATAGCAATGAAACTTGGCAGTTGGCCTTTTGAAGTCCTTTTGAACATTTCCACTCGTTCTGGAGAAATTTTGAGATTGTCGATAATTCCACTATAATTCAGGATTTATTGACGGACTTCTTTGTTTTTATTCGGCATCGGGACCACGGTGCTGAAAAATGTCTTTAAACACAAATTTGCATATTTTTTTGTTATAATCTCTTTTGAGAATTATATATCATAATATCTAATCCTATATGACATGCTACTTTTTAGTTTTTAAGTAATTTAATTTCTCATTTACCTTTTTTTTTTAATCCTATGTAAGGGTATATATGTTGCATGGAACTCATATAAAACAAATAAAAAGTATAAAAAATAATTAAAAATAAAATTTAAAACTAAATTTCCTTCATAAAAAACATTTCAGTAGAAGCTCTAGTCATTGTTTATTCAAGATTCCTCGTTCTCATTGGCCATTGTAAAAGAAGTGATAATGTAGAATTGTACACTGTAAATGTGAAAAATTTCTTCATTTTTATTAAGTGCTGGAAATTCTTTTTACAGGTACCACAATAATAATAAAATATGTCTACAACAATCGAGATCTTAATAACTTACTGCCAAAAATGAACAAACTAAACAATTTATTAAAATAAATTAGACAAGAAGAGTAGTAAATAACAATTACATAAATATGGGAAGACTAACAAACGTTTGCCTAGGGTTAACCCCTTAGCCCTTAGCATACCCCTAACCTAATCACCAGACTAATGGTGCACTTGAACCCAGAGCTTCTTAAATCTACTAAGGTGAAATAGAAAACACCTCTATGATTCCCTCTCTGAATCTTATGAGACAAGAGACCTAGGGTCACAATTAGGTCTTTCTCATATCTTATAAGTAGAGAAAGGCTAGGCTAGGAACCCTTCAATCACAAAGAGCAAAGTGGAGAAAACTAGTTTCAGACAATTGCATGTGGCCAACTTACTCAATGCTCAAGAACTGGGGTGTGCCCCCTCTTTATTTTTCTCACAAAATTTTTCTAACTCTTAGAGAAGTTTATAGAGAGATGAGGGAGATAAAAAAGAGGGCGGCGTGCCACCTTATAGGGGAAAAGAGAGAGAGAGCTTAGGTAAAGGTGTAGTGATATAAGACACCCCATAGAAGATTATTTATAGACTCAACTTCAGGGTTAGGGCTTCTAGGGTTCGCCATCCCTACAAAGATTAGATCCTGACCATTGATTATAGGAGACCTGTGATATGAGAGATCTTAGCTTTACAGTGAGATCTTACCTTTACAGTCCTTGGATCAACTATTATGATCAAAAGAAAGGTGCTAGAACCTTATCCTTCAGCTTCCTTAACATAATCCCATCAAATATACATAATATAGAAAATACAGTTCTCTTTCCTTTCCTTTTCATAAACTTCTTGCACATGCTTTATTTGAATGTTCAAATTTCTTTGATTACAAAAATTTTCCTTTCAATTCAAATCTCTTAGTTGGCATATTGCATGCCTTATAAAATAGGAAAGTAAATCAAGTGTGGGATGTGCCTCTCATGGGCCCACAAGTGGACTCATGCACCACCCACATGTAATTAATCTAGTAGGCCCATGGAGTATAATGGGCCCCATGTGTATTATAATTTATAAAATTAATATAATTAATTTTATATTTTATTTATTTCTCTGATTCATTAAAATACAAAAGGTTCATTTTTTGACTATTTATAAATATATTTTGAGAAAATAAAACAACCCTGAGATTTATAAAAATATATTTCTTCAATCTAAAAATTATTTAAGATCAATTTAATTAATTTAAATGAACTTGATGGGATTTGGATCCCACCGTGTTAAGGAATATCGAAATTATTGAGGCATTTCATCTTCTACTAAGGACTATAATCTACACCTACTTTCTCAAATTGACTATGTGGTTCCCTTGACAGACAATCCATTATAGGGATTCATGAGTGGCTACCAAAAGCACCCGATAAGTGAGGGGACACAATCCTAGTCTATAGATTATAGGCTCTCCTCTAAAGACAAGTTCAATGTCACACAGACCTGTGGACACAAAATGCATATGGTGCATATGGGGTTATCTCTCACATATTTACATGTTTCAGCCTCAATGGTGATTTGTGTACATGCCATGTGATGGTATAAAATGAAGCTTTGAACCCTCGTCTCTACAGGCCCACTAATCATACACAAGGGTGTTGGGTGTACATTTTAGCCATATAAGACTAGATACATCCCAATGAACACATGATGAAGATTGGAGTATGAATGACCACTGGATAAAGTTATTAATATGCTTTGCCTTTATGAATATTCTTTCCCTTGAAAGTATATTGTCCCCATATAAAACTAAGTACACTAGATGACTGTCCTCAATGGATGATCATAAACAAACATGGTTCTTAGAGGAATCACTCAAACATGCCCTTGACGATGTTTTGGTCTTGGCATAAACCCATGTTCGTATCCATTATTAGCTGAAATATGCCTCAGATTGACATCATAGAGCTTTATGTTCTCGGATTAAGTAGAAACTTTCAAGGATTTGTGTTTGAGGCATTAAAACCCTCCCCCTTGAAGTCTCACAACAATCAGGCAGTCTAACGCAGCCCAGGGATGGCTTAACCCATCACTGCCACAATTGTAGTCCAAAGCTGCCCAAGGTTGGCTTAACCACCCATCACTGCCTCAATGACAGTCTAATGTTGCCTAAGGATGGTTTAACCTATCACCACTTTAACGACAGTCTAAAGCTACCTATGGATGGTTTAACCCATCACCATATCAATTGGCAGTCGAAAGCTGTCAGGGGATGGCTTAACCCATTATCATATCAGTCGACAGTCTAAAGATGCCCAAGGATGGCTTAACCCATCACCATATCAATCAGCAGTTTAAAGCTGCTCGAGGATGGCCAAACCCATCACCATATCAATCGGCTATCTAAAGCTGCCCAAGGATGGCTTAAAACATCACCGCCTCTATAAGGACCAGGATCTTTCGGCGTGTTGTAGAGTATCGGCAAGTGGTCGGCACGTGTAGGGTCGTCGTGCTTGGCAATGAGAAGGAGAGTGTTGTTGTGTGCAACCGGAAGTAGCAAACACCGTAAAGCACGTTCATGCCGCCGTGCGCAACCAGAAGTAGTAGACACCGCCGAGCACGTTCGTGCTGCCAAGTGCGTTCATGCCACCGCGCACAATAAAGAGTTCATGCCGCCGAGCATGTTCATGTCGCCTTATGCAACCAGAAGCAGCAGACACCGCTGAGCGTATTCATACCACTGTGCATAACAGGAAGCAGCAGACACCACCGAGCACGTTCATGTCGCCGTGTGCAACAGAGAGTTCATGCCGCCAAGCATAGAGTCTCCCATGATTTCTTGATGCCACTTGTGTGCCATGTGTATGCCTCTTGATGCCATTTGTGTACCACGAGGATGCCACTTGCCACTTGTATGCCATGTGGATGCCTCTAGATTGTTGTTTGCATGCTACCCCTTTCTTTTCTTATTTATTCACCCATTCACACCCCTCCATGGGATTTTTTCCCCTTTCTCATCTCCCTGCCCTCTCACCCATGTCCTACCTTAAGGACTCAAGACCCTAAGCATGAAACCATCCCTTGAAACTTGGAATTTTGAAGATATACCTATGTGGAGAAACTTGGACTCTCTTTGATACAAGTAAGTAGATCCAACATATATGTCTCTATAGTTTTGTTGAAGTAAGAAGTTTAAGTATAACTATGTGTGTGTGACTGTAAGAAAATAAGTATGAATACTCAAATCATGAAGCTTAAGCATGATTATTGATGAAACTTTGAATATGCCTTGATTTTCCAGGATTGTGACTCTTATTTGCATGATAGATTGAGTATTGAAGATATTTATGTTGGTTATAAAAATTGGTGAGAAAGCACCATTGTGAATCTATTTTAAGAAGAAAATACTTTGTATTCATGTCCAATTTTGTTTGGACATTTTGGGTCATTTTCTATGCTATGCTAAAACTGTAAACTGCAATTTCCAGAACTGTTGCATGCTTTGTACTGAACTGTTTACCAACCAAATTTTGTTCAAATGATCTCAAATTTTTTTACAAGAAATATGGGTGTGTCTACTTCAGATATGGTTTAGGAACTATGATGAAATTCCTTATGGTTTGGGAATTATGCGCCCGTTTGTATGAATATGTCACTGTTTTGGGTTGCAGTGATATTTCAAAATTGTTGCATGTTTTGTACTGAACTGTTTACTGACCAAATAGTATTCAAATGATATCAAATAAATTTTAAATGAATTATGATTTTTCTACTTCAAAACTGGTTTCAGGACCATGTTGAAATTCTTTATGGTTTGAGAATTATACCGCTGTTTGTTTAAATATGTCATTGTTGTGAGTTGCAGTGAATTTTCAAAATTGTTACATGTCTTTTACTGAATCGTTTCCTAACCAAAGGGTGTCAAAATGATCTCAAAATACTTTTAAATGAAATATGGACGTGGCTACTTAAAAATTAGTTTTGGAACAATATTGAAATTCCTTATGGTTTGGGAATTATACCCCTGTATGCATGAATATGTCAAGTTGTGCGTTATAGTGAATTTCCAGAGCTGTTGCATGTTTTGTACTACACTATTTACTGACCAAATGGTGTCCAAATGTTCTCAAACTACTTTTAAATTAACTATGGGTGTGTCTAACTCTCTATGAATTGGAAGATAAACCAAATTTTCTAAGAGTTTATCATACTGAAAATTTTGTTCTGTTATGAATTATTTAATATGTATGGTTGTAGTGAGACATGATTTTGAACCAGTGAAGGCTTATGAAATGATGAATGTCTATGTCATATTGAACAAGGATGGTTGAAATGATGAATGCTTATGAATGAGAATGGTTGTAATAAGACATGCTTATGTGAAAATGAATGTGCATGGTTGTATGAGACATGCCTATGTCATAATAAAGGTACATGGTTGTAATAAGGCATGTCATAGATGTGATATGAAGGATTATGCAATGGGTCATCCATTGATAGTGTGATGCACTATGCAATGGGTCATCGATTGGTGATGCGATGTGATATATTAAGAATGGGATATGAGGTGTACTCTGTCAAGAAATGAAAGTAAGTGTTGTTATGAAGTGAAAGAATTCTCTGTTATGAAATGAAAGTATGCTCTGCTGTGATATATTCTATTATGATATAGAAGCATGTAGTTAGACATGCTCTGTTATGATATGTGTACATGTTCAGGATGCACATTCTGTAGTGATATGTGTGCATATATCTGAGATAAATGCTATGTGTACATGATTATGTGATAAGTGTTGTGTGATAAGCGCCATGTGATAAGTTTACTATATATCGGTGTGGTCAGTCACATGATAAGTACTATGCGATAAAGGCCCATGTAGTCTGCGATATGTGAGTATGATTCTGAGATGAGTTGAGGATATGTGAATTATCGACATGTTTGAGTATGACCATATTGTACTCTGATAAGAATGTGTTCTAATATGAATGTGATATGTGGCTCTACGCAACGAGTCATCCGTTGGTAGAGTAATGTGATATGATAAAAATGTGTTCCGATATGAATGTGAGGCTCTACGTAACGAGTCATCCGTTGGTAGGGTAATATGATGTGATGTGATTCTGATTCTGTTGGCATGCTTTGAGCGTATCGCATGGCCACAATGTGATACGTGATTCTAATTCTGATTTGCATGCTTTGAGCATATTGCATGGCCATGTTGTGATAAGTGATACGTGATCCAGTGGTGTGCTTTGAGCGTATTGCATTGTCAACTGGTGCCGACACCTTCCCTAACTCCCTTTGATAGGAGGGGAGTTAGGATGAGTGTGTGATGGGTGGGTCGCACCCCCCAAAATTCCGTGTGATGCAGAAAGAAAAGTGAACCGTGTCTTGCAAGGCAAGTGCCTGTTAAAAGCCCCAAGGTGCACTGGGGACTCTCTGTGTGTGTGTGCGTGTGAAGGCATTACGAAGTGGGTCACCCACTTGTCATTGTCTGTTCTCCTGAGTGATGGTAGAAGTCCTAAATAATGGGATTGACTTGTCTTGATAAATAGGGCTTCTACTCCGGGACTAGGTTAATTAGGGAGTGAGTTAGTTAATGACAATTAATGTGGTTTATACTTGTTACGCTTGTTAAATTATAGTTATGACGATTGTTAGGATGCTCGTGATGGAATGATTTGATAAATTGCTATTTCATATGATATCTGCTCATCCCTGAAAAAGAATCCTTCTCATCACATTGCTTGATATAATAGTGACACATGGCATCTGAATGTACTTATTGGGCTTTATAGCTTATTCCTTCAACTTCCATCCTTTTAGATTAATAGCAGCAGGTCGAGGACAGGTGGCAAGGGAACCGCAACTGGAGGTTGAAGCCGTGCTGTTTTGCTAAAGTTTCTCTATTGTATGTTTCTGATGGCAGTTGGTCAAAGACTCTATTTAATTCCGGAAGTTATGTAATGAATTGGGCCTTTGAGGCAGGGAACCCTTTTGTAATATGTTTAGGTGCCTCGATCTCTCCCCCGGGTCAGGATGAACTGGTGGCATGTGTCTCGAGTTTCAGGGGAACTAGAGATTTGAGACCTCTCTCTCAGGAACCTTGTTAGAAAACAAGGGCAGGTAAACCAACCGATGAGAGAGGAATTTAATGTGAGGTGGGACACACCTCACCGGGGTCCCAAACTCACTCAGGCTAATCGTGTGGGTGCCTTCTTAGATCATGTCGGAAAGCCCCCCAGTCTTACAACTGGTTCGGAATCACCTCCTTTGACCTGTACTCTCCTGCTTCTGTAATCGCACACACACGGTTAAATTAGAAGACAAGTGGGCTGAGGGACTCAACCTTGTCTTTCGGCGAAGGCACAATGGCATGCGCATTCAAGGAAGAAAGGTAAGGAAGGAGATGCAGATTGGGGGTGATAAGAGCAGAAGGGAGAAATAGAATAGAGGGAAGAGCAGAAAAGAAAGAGAAATTTAACCAGGTAGCTAGATTGACACAGTAGCTAGACCAGTATGGTAATTGACTTGACGTGGTAGCAAGACGGGCAAGATAACTCAGATCGGCACAATGGCAATACTACTCGAAGACAATATCAATACTGATTAGCTTGACACAATGGCTAACCTGTCATGGCCTCAAGCTGGGCACGGTAACTCAGATCGGCACGGTAGCATTACTACTCGACGACGAGACCACCATGACAGTGCTAATCTTAGCATCCCTTGGTCAAAAGAAAGAGGAAGAAAGGAAGAAGAGAGAGAAGAAAGGAGGAAGAGTGAGAAAATAGAAGAGAGAAAAGAGAGAAAAGAGAAGAGAGAAGAGAGAAGAGAGAAAGAGAGAAAGAGAAGAGAGAAGAGAGAAGAGACAAAGAGAGAAGAGAGAAGAGAGAGAGAGGAAGAGAGAGAGAGAAGAGAGAAGAAGAGAGAGAGAGAGAAGAAGAGAGAGAGAAGAGAGAAGAGACAAAGAGAGAAGAGAGAAAAGAGAGACAAGAGGGAAGAGAGAGGAATGAAAAGAGAGAAAGAAGAGAGAGAAGAAAGATTAGAAGAAGAGAGAGAAAGAAGAGAGAGAAAGAAGGAAGAGAGAGGAGAAAGATTGGAAGAAGAGAGAGAAACGAGAGAGAGAAGAAAGAAGAGAGAGTAGGAAGAAGAAATAAGAGAGTGATAAAGATAAGAGAGAAGAAAGAAGAAAGGGAGAAGAGAGAGAAAATGATAAGAAGCATGGATGACAATGGAGTTCTATTGTTCATGATAGAGGAGAGAGAAGAAAGACAGAAGCATGGACGGCGATGAGGTTCCACCATCCATGACAGAGGAGAGAAGAGTAAGACCATGGACGACAATGGATCTTGCCGTCCATGATAGAGGAGTGAGAAAGAGAGAAGAAGCATGGACGGTGATGGGGTTCCGTCATCTATAACAAAAGAGAGAGATGGTAAGAAAGAATATGAACGGCGATAAGTTCCATCGTCTATGATAGGAGAGAGAAAGAGAGAACATGGATGGCAATAGGCCATCATAAGAGAGTGAGAAAGAGAGAATATAAATGATGATAGGCCATTATAAGAGAGAGAGAAAGAGAGAATATGGACAGCGATGGGTTTTACTGTGCATGATAGGAGAGAGAAAGAAGGAAAGAGAAATCATAGATGGCATTAGGTTCCACCATCCATGATAAGAGAGATAGTCAGGAGAGAGAGAAGAAAAGACATGCACGGTGATAGGTATTGCCGTGTGTGTAAAAAAGGACTCGAACATGACCTGTACGCCACTTAGGAAAAGGCCCGATTCAATGTTCTTGTCAAGGAATAGGAAAAAAATGTCGTGGGCAGCGATGGACATTGTCGTGCATGACAGGAGGGAAAAGGAACTCAAACAGAGGCCTGGCCTGCCACTCAGATTAAGTCCCGGCTCATGGTGCATGTTCCAAAGATAAGAAAAGAAGGTAGACATCATGCTCGGTGATGGACATCCCCGTGCATGACTGGAAAGGAGAGAGAAACAAAGATAGCGAAGAGGCAAAAGTACAGAGAAAGATAGGAAAGAGAGAGAAGGAAGATGAAGGGGAAGTAGAGAAAAAAGGAAAGAGAAAGAGTAAGATTAAGAAAGAGAGGGGATGAGAGAGGAAAGAGAACAGATAGAACAAAGGAAAGTAGGGGAAGAGAGGCATGCACAGCAGTGTCTACTGCGGTGTATGTTGAGAGTGAAGAGAGTGGTAGAAAGAGGACGAGAGAGAGAGAAAGAAAGTAGAAGAGGGAGAGAGAGAGACACGCACCACGATGCTTACTATCATGTGTGTTTGAGGTAAGGAGGAGATTGACATAGGGAAGAAAAAGAAGAGAGAGAAAGAAAGAAGAGGAGAGAGAAGAGAGGAGGAGATAAAGTTACCTTCATCGAGGGGTACCAGATTTTTTCTTCTCTCACCTCTCTCTCTCTTGGATGTGCCCACAATTTCAATATAAAACTCTCACATTTTATTCATGAGATTGAAGCCCTTTACAATTAGGTTTAGCATGTATTTATAGACTTGGACCCAAAACATGGGTGGATGCTCAAAATCTAACTTAATGGATGATAATTATAATTTATTTATATTAAAATAAAATCTAAAAATGGGTATTAAATAACGGTGTTTCCCCTGTCAACAATTCACAAATTTAGAAAATAGTCCCTGCTGCTGCCCTAAAACGTGCATGATCTTCCATGGATGATTCAGGGAAGCTTCGACGCCCGTTTTCCAAAAAGATTATTACTTTCTTGTTGGGCTCAACATGACGATCGATTTGGTACCATCTTTGAGCCATGAATCAAGTTTTTAGGCCACGATCATGCCACTTGAAATTTACACGAATCTTAGAAACTTTGGATCGATAGTGCGCTTGTTTCTTGATTTTTTTTTCATGATTTCTTCACTGATTTGCATTGAGCATGCCGTCACGATGCCGTTGCAACAAACGCAGCTCGATTTTGTGTCCGGACAAAGATTTTGCCATATTGTGTTTTTGGTTGGAATCTTGAATTCCGGCAGTCGGAATTTACAACAACTTTATCTTCTTCATGCGTGAAATCTAGCCATTCATCATGTGCGGGGTTCGTCCCAGATTAGCTTCAGACCTTACACACGTAATGGAATTGGTCTCTCATCGAACCATTGTGCGAACGCCATGATACTGCTGCTTGAGCAAGACGTGTTGCTGCTAAATTTTTTGCAACTCTCTAGCTTTTCTCCTTGCTTGGGCATCGTCACGGGTTGTGCTACATATTAAAACTCTCGTGTTGACGAGACGAACATACTCGCAAAATTTGAGCACGATCCGACTCAAAACGAGTGAGATACGAGTTTTCAAAGTTGCTGGTTGTGACTGTACAAACCACTCTCCTTTAATGGAGATTGGTGTAGGGAGACTGAACGGGAATAACATGCGGCCTACCCTTTTTTAATGTTTCCTCCATAACTTTGTCTTGGAACATCTGTTTAAGTTGAAACTTGACCCTGAGGGGTTTTCAATCGTGCCGGATCCAATGGCGGTGGTTCTACAGCCATCTTACATACTGAAAATAGTGTTCTAGTTACGGGGTCTATTTCAGGGTGTTAGAGGCTGATTTTTTCAAAATTGTTTCTTTGTCTGCACTGCCTTGGACATGTCGGATTGCGACAAAACTTGGCAGGTGGCCTTTTGGAGTCCATAAGATGATTCTCACCCATTCTAGGGAATTCTGAGACTGTCGAGAATTCCACTATAAATCAAGGTTTTATTGACCGACTTCCCTTTGTTTCCACATCGGGGACCCAAGGTGTCAAAAAATGTCTTCAAACAGCTTGCCCCGCTGAATGTTTTGCTTTGAGAGAAGCAAGAAGGACACAATTAAAAAAATTTCCTCGACTTTATTACTTTTTTCTTCCTAGCCACAAGATCACATGAACGCCGAGGAGAAATCAAAGCAATGTTGTAACTAGGATGCTCAGACGTTTGGATGCATTTGTCGCAGGTCCATCCGTGGAGACTTCGGGGGAGAAGAGACTTGATCTACTGGTGAGGGACATCTCATGGAATGCCTATCATCCATGTGAAGAGCTCTTCTTGGGTTCCGACAGCTAAGGGCTTTCAAAAGCTTGTAGACCTAGTTGGTCAGAATCCAGGCTTGTCTGACAGTCGGGTGCCTTGCTTAAGGGCTTTCTTCCTAATCAGTCAGGGTTTTTGTGTCTTGAGGTTATGTTTTGGATAGACAGCCAAGGAGCCCTTAGTGGTCACATGTGCTGCTACACTAGGTTTTCTTTGACAAACAGGGTACCTCTATGGGCCCTATCCTGCTAGGTCCAGTTGGTGGCTTTTGTTGGCCTGTCTCGAAGGTCTAGGCCTGTTGGCTAGGGAGGGGTTTGGCGAGGCGGCCTCTTGACGAGGCATCACCTTGAAGCCTTGGGCTTGGCTTGATAGTTATGGTTCTTTGGGGGCGTCTTTGGTTTTCCATTGTGATTTTCTTCTTTTTGGTTGACTTCTTGGAAATGTGGTCCTTTAGCATGAGACCCTGACCTGCCTTCTTGGCGATTCTTATGACTCCTGGGTCCTTTCATGATCAGACTCAGACTGACGGATTCTTCTTGAAGTTCATATTTTTAGATCTTGACATCAAGGCATTTTGACACCAAGGATTTTTCTTTTGAATGTTGGGTGAAGCCGCCCATGAGGCGTGTGTTGCATCGACCTGCTTATTGGTTCAAGCGCCCTTTGTGGGTTTTCGTTTGGACTTGGGAAGTGGCGTCGTAGAAACATTTTTCACCAACCTCATTTTATTTGGGGCTCTTTTACCCATGACCTTTCAGCCA
This sequence comes from Amborella trichopoda, assembly GCF_000471905.2. The sequence continues at coordinate 2,676,064 of NW_006499776.1, forward strand.
TGTCCACCCTTATTCTTCCATTTTTACTCACGATGCCTTTCCGGTTTTCACCATGCCCGGGTTTTTATTTTCACGGAACTCTCTTACTCATGGTTTCGTGACCATGCCCTTCCATTATTTTTACTCATGACGTTCCCTTATTCAGGTATACACCATGCCCGTTATTATTATTTTTTTTGTATGTATTTTTTTGTTTAATTTTTTGTGAAGGCGTCTTTAGGGTCATGCCTTTGGGACCTATGAGAAGCCTTTTAATATCATGCGGTCAGAACATGCACTATAGTTAAAAGTCATGTAGTTGGACCGTGGTGGAGATGGGTGGCAGTCTGTGGAGGTCATGGGAGTGAATATGGTGGTGGTTTGACTCACTTCGGGGAGATGGCATGAGGATGCCTATGAAAGATGGATGGTGTCGGTATGGAAGGTGGATGGTGGTAACCCACTTGCTCACGTGAGTATGGATGGCAGGATGGCTCGCCATTTGTGAGCACGGGTGAGACTCATTTGAGAATGAAGGGTAATGTTGGAAGGTATTTTTCATCAACATGGGCCCCCTGTTCAATAAAGCCTAGCAAACAGTGGAAACTCAAGCAGTCTCATAATAGCCCTGAAACCAGCCAAGATGTTCTTAAGGTCTCTCAAAAGTTTTCTGCCAAGTTTTGTTTCATTCCGACATGTCTAAGGCAGTGCAGATTAAGAAACAGTTTCGGTAGAATCGGCCTCTAGCACCCTGAAACGACCCCTATAACTAGAGCTAGATTTTTAGTATCTCAAATTTTTGTGGAAGCACTACCATTGGATTCGACACAGTTGAAAACCTCTAGGGGTCAAATTTTAGCCCCAACGGACACTCCAAGAAGAAGTTATAGGCAAAAGAGTGAAACAGGAGGGGCGACCCGCTATTCCCGTGCGGCCACCCTGTAACTCCACACCATGGAAGGGTCAGTCACAAACAGTGAATTTTGATACTCATATCTCACCCGCCCCAAGTCAGATCGCTCTCAAATTTGGTGAGCATGTTCGTCTAGTTAAGACAAGCAATTCGATATGTAGCACGCCCCGTGACGATATCCAAGTGTGAAGAAAAGCTAGTGAGAAGTTGCTGATCCGTGAAGACAGTACAGAAAATTCTAAAGTGTCATGCCTCACTCGAGCGGGTAGATCACGCGACTCGTGAGCCGTATTGGTGTGAAACCAATTCCATCGTGTGCGTAAGGTCTCGAGCTATAACTAACCTGAACCCTGTACATGATGAACAGTTGGATTATGCACATGAAGTCAACGAAGTGACTGCAAATCCCGTAGCCAAAATTCTAGATTCCTGCCAAAATTTCAAAGTTGCAAAATCTTCGTTCGGGCTCGGAATCGAGCTGCGTTACCCCGCAATCGTAATGACATTCTCAATGCAATTCAACAAAGAAACCACTGAAAAACATGAAGGAACGAGTACATTATCGATTCGAAGTTTCAAGATCTATTCAAATTTCAAGTCACATGATCACGCACTAAAAACACGATCCATGGCTCGAAGTTCGTATCAAATCGATCTCCATGCCGCATCCTACAAGAAAAGAACAATTTTACGATCAATCAGGCATCAGAACGACCCCAGATCATCTATGCAAGATCACGCAAGTTCTAGGGCAACACAGGGATTGTTCTGAAATTTCATGAATTGTTAGGAAGGGGCAAATCTATCATTTTGCACCCTATTCTCTAATATCTTTTAATTCAATTGAATCTTAATTTTTAGCAACTAGGGTTACTTTTGATCATACACCCATGTCTAGGGCAAATTCTATATATATGTACCATCATTGTACACACTAGAGGACTCAACCTTTCACAAAAGAGAGAGTTTTTACTTAATACAAGTTTCTCATTCTTCTCATTGCCAGGTCACTTTCGAGAGAGAGAGTGAGGTGAGAGAAACTTCTGGCTGGTACCCTTAGGTTCGAGGTAAACTTACTCTCTCTCCTTTTCTGCTTCTTTTTCTCTCTCTCTTCTCTCCTCTCTTCCATCTAAGTTCCTCGTAAGGGTCATGCACGGCAGTGGCAGTGTCATTCGTGCCTCCCCTGAGGTAACAAAGGTCGTGCATGGTGATGGCAGCGCCATGTGTGAGTCTCCTTCTCTTTCTATTCTTCTATCTCCCTCTTTCAGTGAGGCCTATAGATGACGCTGCCTATCGCCATCCATAGATGTAGTTTAGACGTCTTAGTAAAGAACCCAGACGGTAAAACTGCCTGCCGCCCGCAGGGGTCCTTCCCCATTATGCGTCAGTTGTAGACGATAATACCCATCGCCACCTTCTAGAGGCCTCGACAATGCCTATCGCTGTCCGCGAGCTTCCTTCGTGTATTCGGTGCTTATCACCATCCTTCCTGTGTCCACGCCTATTGCCGTGCACCACGTGAGGATTACCGCCGTGCACCACGTGAGGATTACCGTCGTGCACCATGTGAGGATTGTCGTCTTGCGCTTCATTAGAGACTACTGCCACCCATGTGAGGGCGTGTTGTCTCTGTATGTTGCCAACGGTGATGCCTAGCACCGTCTGTAGTTCATTTCTCACTCTTTAAGCACGAGCAGTAGTGTAGAGCATCGCTTAAGGGTCACGACACTGCTACTCCACGGTCGTGAGTGGCAACGCCTAGTGCCATCTGCCATTTCTCTGCCATATTGTGTCTTCATTTCACTATCTTGTCTGTTCTCACTTGATTGAGGGTAGACTTAGCCTAGCACCGCCACATCAGTCTCGGTTTCGAGTAGTTTTGCCACCTTGTTGATCTTAAAGATTATGCCCGTCTTGCTACCACTCACCATTTCGAGTCATTGACTTCTCGACTGCTATGTTAGTCTCGCCTTTTCGTTAAGTTTTCTTTCCTTTTCTATCTTTATTTGAACCTTATGCTTCATTTCCCTCTCATATGAACGTAGAGTGCCCTAAGACAAGAGTGGGTCTCTTTGACCCACTTGTCTCACAAATTAACCATAGAAGTGTTGTGTAGAAAACATGAGGATTGTAGGTCAAGGGAGGCGATTCTGAACCAGCTAAATTGGCTGAGAGGCTTTCTAAGAGGGTGCTCGTGCGAGCCAGCCTCAGTAAGTCTCGAACCCACCTTCACTTCCTCTCTCATTGGTTGGTATACCTGCCCTTGCTCTAGAGCAAGGTTATGAGAGAGCAATCTCAAATCTCGGGTTCACCAAACACATGAGATACGTGTCGCCAGATCATCTAGATCCGGAAGGCGAGATCGAGGCACCTAACCGGCTTGGTGACTCCACTGGGAACTTACTACCCCTTAGTCAGCTCGCTCTTGTTTGACCAGTATCCTCTTTTACTTCATGAATTTATCACTATGGCGTCTGGGTTGTTCAACCCGTTCATCAGAGTCAGGGACTTCCTTATCCCCACACTCGTGGCTGTTCTAGGGAAGTGAGCTGCTCATGCCTCCTTCCTCAATCATTTTCTGAGTCAAGACTCACGATTTAGCTCCCATGTTCTCAACTGGATCGGTGTGAGTGGGGACTTAAAGGTCCCTGCCTCCTCACCCTGGTGGACCCTCCACCTAGGCCCCTTGCATGGGTAGCACATTTGCCGCCTCGCACCCTGCTAATAGCAAATCTACTGCCAGTCATATTGCTGAGGTACGTCGAAAGGCCACCCTATCCATTCCAAAGAAAGGCATGCAAGTTGCCATCGCTCCTGAGGTTCACCGCGAGGTAATCACCCATATCCTTTCAGCTCTCTGAACCTCTAGACCTAGAGGCTCGGCATACCGAGGCGAACACCCTGTGGCCTCCACCCCTCACACACACCCAAGGGCTTGTGGTCCATCCACTCGAGCCACACCTTGGGGCAACCCTCATGTTGCCTTGAGTTCGCATCCAAGGCTAGGCCTTCTTGGGCTGAACCCTACATGCACCATGCATTTGCTTCAAACAGCTCAGGGAAGTACTTACTCTACGCTACCTCGAGCACATGAGGGTCGACCACTCCGTCTTCCTCCCAACACACACAGCTTCTCCCTGTGAAAGATAGGCTTCGACCACGTCCCTCGCAGACACAAGCTTGTGGGTCTGGGCCTCTTCAGGTCGAACCCGTTGATCGAGCCCGGGTTGACCCCCAAGTCACCCAGACGGCTCATCTCAAAGGTGCACACGCACCGTCTTTACAGGTCCCTCTCGGATCCAGACTCAGGCGGAATCATGAACTAGCTCCTTCCACTGTTGCTCTTCCGACGATAGGCAAGCATCTCGAGCCTTGGTACTCAAAAGTCTTCCCTAAGAGTACCATCTTAAGCCAGCCTCAGGTCAGCCATATACTCGGGCCCTACAAAGGAAGTCGAGGCAATGGCCTGATGTCAGACAGAGGCCTCCAGCCCCAAAGAAGAAACCCAACTTGCCTGCTATCCTAAGACCACATTCTCTACTCCAATTGATAGACATGGGGCAGTCGAGGTCTCAGACTTGATTCTGGAATGAGGTCCACAATCATCTCAGGATTAAGCAGAAAAGAGGCCTACAGATCCTGACCAGGGAACCCTCTAAGGCAGTTGCGGTCATTCTTAGTGTGCTCCTGCCTCATAATCCCTTTTTCCCTCTCTAAGTTCCAAACCCTGAGTAGGTCCAAAAATATTGCTCGGTCATTACCGTTCAGAAGCCACGATCCCAAGATCGTCGACAACCGGTCCTGGACAGTACACTAGTTAGGTGCCTCGATCTCGCCCGACGCGCGTCTCAGGTTTCAAGGGAAGACCCAGAACATTTTTGAGATTCCTCTCACAAGATCCTCGTTCGAGAACGGGGGCAGGTGTTACCAACAGGTGAGAGAGGAAATTAAAGGTGGGTTCGGGACTTACTCGGGCTGACTCGCATGGGTGCCCTTATAGATCATGAAGAAAGCCCCCTTGTAATAAAATTGGTTTGAAATTGCCTTCCTTAGCTTGTATTCTTCTTATTTTATGTAATCGCACATATATATGATAAAGGTTATAAGACAGGTGGGTCAAACCTCACCCTTTTCCTCTTTGATGAATGTATACAAGCATACACATTCAAAAAGAAGAAGAGAAGAAAGACGAGAGAGAGAAGAATTTGACTAAGTGAGAGGATAGAGCAGTGACTAAGCTGGTGAGTAATTCGCCTGGCGTGGAAGCAAAACGGGCTCGGTAACTAAGGCCGGCTCATAGGATTACTACTAGACATCATTACCAGTACTGATTAGCTAAGCACGATGGTTATTTTGTCGTGGCAATAAAGCGGGCCAAGTAATCCTGGCACGATAACATTACGCCTAGACGATAAGATTACTGTGAGAGGCTAACCTCAATCCCCTTAGTCGAATGGTTATGATGAAATAAGAGAAGAAGGGATTAAAAAGAAGGAGGGAGAAGAAAGGAAGAGAAGAGTATGAAAGACAAGAGGATAAAAGAGAGAGATGGAAGGAAGATGGAGTCGGCACTAAGGATTGTTGACTGTGCTGGCAGGAAGAGAGAAAATGTAGTCGACGCTAGGCTTCACCGATTGTGCTATACAGAGGAGGAGAGAAAAGATGCAGTCGGTGCTAGGCTTCGCCAACTATGTTAGAAGAAAAGAGAGAAATCCAGTCGGTGCTTGGTTTCGTCGACTGTGACAGAAGAAAAGAGAAGGAGAGAACCAGCTAGCGCCAAGCTTATGCCGGTTGTGATGGGAGAGAAGAAAAAGAGAGAGAGATCGAGTCGGTGCTAAGCTTAGCCGACTGTGATAGAAGAGGAGAGAGAAATTCAATTGATGTTAGGCTTCACCGACTGTGACAGAACAAAAGAGAGAGAAATCCAACCGATGCTAAGCTTTGTCAACTGTGACAGAAGCGAAGAGAGAGAAATCCAATTGACACTAGGTTTTTTCGATTGTGATAGAAAAGAAGAGAGAGAAATCCAATTGACATTAGGCTTCACCTATTGTGACAAAAGAGAAGAGAGAGAAATTCAATCGACGCTAGGCTTTGTCAACTGTGATAAAAGAGAAGAGAGAAATCCAACCGATGTTGAGAACAAAAGAAGAGGAGAGAGAAAACCCCACCCAGTGTTGAGAAAGAAAGAAGAGGAGAGAAAAAACCCACCTGATGTTACGAATGAAAGAAGAGGAGAGAGAAAAATCAAGCCGACACTAGGCTTCACCGACTGTGATAAAAGAGAGGAGAATGGATGAAGATAGAGATGAGAGAGGGGAGAGAAAGAGATAGAGATGAGAAGAAGAAAGAGACAGATAGAGATAAGCAGGAGGAGGAGAGAGAAAGAGATAAAGATGAGAAAGAAGGGAGGAGAGAGAAAGAGGGGAGGAGAGAGAAAGGAGAGAGAGAGATAGATATGAGAAAGAGGGATGGAGAGAGAAAAAGGGAGGAGAGAGTAAGAGGAGAGGAGAGAGAAAGGAAGGAGAGAGAAAAGAAGAAGAGAGAAAGAGGGGAGGAGAGAGAAAGTTACCTGTCTGAATGGTACCAACCCTTTTCTTCTCTCTCCTCTCTCTCTCAAAGACATACCCATAAGCTCAAGCAACAATCAGAATTTTATTGATTGAACCAAGAAGAATGAGTCTATTTTTTGTACAATGAGGCAATGCCTGTTTATATAAAATTGGGCTAAAATGTGGGTGTAGACCCAAAAACTACCTAGAATTGAAGATAATTACAATTTATATGAATTTAAAGAAATTCTAAAAGTGGGTGCAAAAGGACTATTTTACCCTTGGCTAATAATGTGTGGAATTCCAGAACTGTCCATGCAATTGTCCGAGAACTTGCGTGATCTTTTGTGGCTGACCCGAGGTCATTCTGATGCCCATTTAATCGAAAGATTATTGTTTTCTTGTAAGGCTCAGCCTGACGATCATTTTGAAACCAACTTCGTGCCAAGAATCATGTTTTTGAGTCATGATCATGAGACTTGAATCTTGGATGAATCTTGAAAACTTCAGATCGATTTTGTGCTCGTTCCTTGATGTTTCTTCATGATTTCTTCATTGAATCACACTGAGCATGCCATCATGATCATGGTGCAATGAACGTAGCTTGATTTTGTGTCCGGATGAAGATTTTGTCGTCTTGGGTTTTTAGACGGAATCTTGAAATCCGGCAGCCAAAATTTATAGCATATTTCATGCCTTAGTGTGTGAAATCCAACAGTTCATCGTACGCGAGGTTCGGACCAGAGATAGCCTCGGATCTCACGCACCTAATGCAATTGGTTTCGTACTGATCGGGTATACAAGCATCGTGATCTGGCTGCTCAAACGAGCGGCACTACTGTTGAAGTTTTTGTAACTTCCTTCGTGGATCAGTGACTTTCATTTAGTTTTTCTCTTTGCTCGGGTGTCGTCAAGAGGTGTACCACATATCGAATTGTTCGTCTTAATAAGATGAACATGCTCACCAAATTTTGGAGCGATTTGTCTTGAAACGAGTGAGATATAGACCTCAAAAGTTACTATCCATGACTGTGAAAACAACCACCTCTAATGGTGTTTTAGTGCAGGGTGGCCACACGGGAATAGTGTGTGGCCTATTACTTTTCAGTATTTTACCCATAACTTTGTCTTGGAGTGACTGATTAAGCTAAAACTTGACCCATAGGTATTTTTGACCGTGCTAGATCTAATGGCAATGGTCACACAGCTGTTTGACACAGTAAAAGTGTGGCTCTAGTTAGAGGGTCCATTTCAAGGTGTTGGAGACCAACTTTGTTGAAATTGTTTCTTTGTGTTCACTGCCTTAGACATGTCTGGTAGCAATGAAACTCAGCAGGTGGTCTTTTGAAGTGTTGATGACGATTCTGTTCAATTCTGGGGCCATTCTGAGACTGTCAAGAATTTGCATTGTTTTGAAGACTTTATTGACCTGCTTTCTACCAAGGACCAAGGTGGTAAAAAATATGTTCAAACAACTTGCCCTGTCTAATGTTGTGCTCCAAGAGAAGCGAGAAGGACAATCAGTTGGAAAATTTCTTTTGGTTTTTACTTTTTTTGTTCCTAGCCACAGGACCACATGAACACCGAGGAAATTCACGTAATGGTGTCATTAAGCTTCTCAGATGTAGGGATGCATTGTTCGGGGGTCCGTCTGTGGACACTTTAGGGGGAGACGAGACATTTTTGAGGGATCTTGTCGAAGTCACCCTCGTGCGGACTGTTGGCGATTCTGAAGCTGAGGATTTTGTACGAACCTTGTCATTGAGAATTAGGCCCGTCTCGTAATTGAGTGCCATGTAGAAGGGCATCGTTCCCATTTGGTTTGGGTTCGTTGGTTTGCTTTGGTAGGCATTGTTTGCTGCTACACCAGGTTTGCTTTTGACGTTCAGAGTACCACTATGGGTCTCGTCTACTGAGTCCAGTTAGGGGTAGGTTCTATTAGCCGATCCTGAAGGTCTGGTCGTGCCGACTAGACGAGCTGACGTCTCTGATAGGTTCTCATCTAGATTTGTCAATTTCTTGCCTTTGGATAGTTTATTTCTAGAGTATGTTTGTGACCTCGTGGGAATAATGTTCTTCCTCATGAGACTTGTCTTACGGTCTTGGTGAGTCTTTTGTCTTTCAAGTCCTTTTGCAACTAAACTCAGGATGTCAGAAAGTTTTCCATGAAGCTCATATTTTTGGAGTCCTGGAATTTATGACACCAGGGATTTTCTTCTTTTGAGTGAGGGCTGAAGTCTCATGTTAAGACAAGTTTGGCATCAACCTTTTTATTGGTCCAAGCATCCTTTACTGACTTTCACTTGAACTTGGGAAGCGATGCTGTAGAGATGGTTTTCACCAACCTTTTTTTATTTGGGGCTCTTTTACCCATAACCTTTCTGCTATGTCCACCCTTTTCATCCATTTTTACTCACGATTCCCTTTCAGGTTTTCAGTGTGCTCGGTTTTTATTCACACAACTCTTTTACTCATAGTTTCGTGACCTTGCCCATCCGACTCATAGTGTTCCCTTATTAAGGTATACACCATGCTTGTTATTTTATCATATTTTTTTTTTTGTGAAGATGTGTTTAAGGTCATGCTTTCGAGACCTGTGCGAAACAGTTTAACGGCATGCGGCCTGAACATGCACTATGGTTTAAGGTCATACAGCTGAATTGTGGTGGTGATGAATGGCAGTCTGTGGAGGC
>NW_006499776.1:2685925-2740649 GCF_000471905.2 Amborella trichopoda
ATGATGTACGAAATGTGAGTAGGACAATGGCGACCCACTAACTTACAACGAATATAAATGGTGGGATGGTTCGCCATTTTGTGAGCGTGGGTCAGACTCGCAAGGGAATGAGGAATGGTGATGAAGTGAATGAACTCACTGGGGAGGTAATGAAGGTGGCAAGCGCACACTAACAGGTAGATTAGGGAAGGCGTGTGTGAAAGGGCACATAAAAGGCATCTGAGTGTATGGGGGAAAGTTTTAAAGGTCATACCTCCGGTACCTGTGCAAATCAATTTATCGTCATGCGACCAGGACATGCACTATGGTTTAAGGTCATACAGCTGGATCGTGGTTATGTAGTTTAAAGTCATACAACTAGGACCGTGCAATTTAAGGTCGTGTGACTAGACCTCCGTTATAGTTTAAAGTCATATAGTTTGGACCATGGCGATGAGCCTTTTATCGTCATGTAGCTAGAACGTGCACTATGGTTTAAGGTCATACAGCTCGACCATGGTGGTGCAGTTTAAAGTCATGCAACTAGAACCGTGCAGTTTAAGGTCGTGCGACTAGACCTCTGCTACAGTTTAAGGTCATATTGTTTGGACCACGGCTGTGCAGTTTAGGGTCGTGCAACATGGACCGAGGCTGTGCAGTTTAGGGTCATACAGCACGGACCAAGGCTATGAAGTTTAGGGTCATACAATACAGACTAAGGCTGTGCAGTTTAGGGCCATACAGCACGGACCGAGATCGAGGCTATGCCTCCATGTAGGTGAAGCTCCATGGGAAATAGATCTATGGATGGTAATCCGACTCCCTGGGGATAAAATGGTTATGACCATTCACAAACTGAGGGCTTAGATGGAAATGGTGTCCTGATGAAGGATGGCATACAAAAGCGCACTTCACTAAGGCTTAGTGGTGGGTAAGCATACTCTTTAGGGTGAAAGATGGCTTGGTGTGAAACATACCCACCGAAAATTGAAGAGGTAAGAATGACCTTAACTTCACTAGGGATAATGAGTTATAGTATGGGTGTGACTCCTATGGGGGTGAGGGATATCTCCTAACTCCATTAGGGATGATAGGCCACAGTTTGGGTGCAACATCACTGGGGATGACAGGTCACGCCTTGGGTGCAACCCCACTAAGGATAAGTGGTAGGACGCACAAGACTTCAACCTAGAGTAGGTGACAATAGGCTACTAGAAATAAGGCCGGTGCCATGCGTAGTGCTAGTGGTTTCTTGCGAGTATTCAACCGGCGCTGGGTTGTTAAAGATTCAGCTGGAGCTGTGAATGACCTGTGATATTGTTTGAAGACAATCTGCGCTAAGTTAACCAACGTTAGGTTTGGAAATACACCCAGCTCAAAATCAACCGGTGCTAGGGTTGTTTGGAAACACACCTAGCGCCACTTCAACCAGCGCTAGAGTTGTTTTGAAAACACACCCTACGCTAAGTCAACTGGCGCTAGGGTTGTTTGAAATTCACCTGGCTCTGGGGATGGATCAATGATAGTTACCTCGAGCCTCGAGTCAAAGCCGGACTCGGCTCATCGTCGCTTGGCTTCACTTGGATGCGATTGGAACTCCTAGTTTGTGAGGGGCTTTTGAGGATAGTGGAGTCTATATAATGGGGTAAAATCCATTTTTCCCACACTTTTTCACCAAGGGTAAAAAAATTAAGCGAAAATTTTCATAACGGTGAGGAGAGGGTGGTCAGTCGAAGTTCCGACAAGTAGTGGGATTCTAGGCGGTTTTGCAAGGAAGACCTTCGACGTGTAGACTTTGCCAAGAATTTGGAGAACTTGCAGGGAAAGGAGTAGGAAAGGAGAGTCCTCCAGAGAGTTTTCTGAGAAACAGAAGAGGTTTTGGGTTCCACAGGTTTTGGTGGAGGAGGCAGGAAGTGAAAATGTGAGCATTTTTCCTCATCTTAGGAATTTTTCAGGGATTTTTTAGAAGTTTTATGGGGATTGTGGTAACTTTCTGACATTGTTAGCGGTTTTTACAGAGGTTCCCGGGGACTTAGAGGAAGTTTGCAAAAGTTTTCGATGAAGTTCTGGTGTTATCCGGGTGAAAAACATAGACGAGAAGCTTTTTCAGTGAATTTTTGGCCGTTAGAAGAAGTTCTGGTGGGAGACGAACACTACGAGAGGTGGATCATTGTGGAAGGCGTATGGTTGCAGGAGGTGAATCGTCGCAGGGAAGGTGTACAATTACCTCCGAAAATCGTGCGACCATTAAGAAGGTGCAACAACTTAGGCTTTGAAAATGAGGAGTCTTGGGAAAAGAGCAGTCGCGACAGGGCCTGTGCTAACAGAAGTGTAGCTGACGCTGATGGTTTGTAGTGCTGACACAACCGGTGCTGAACCTCATGAAAGGCAACCGATGCTAAGGGTTAGGAGCACAACCGGCGCTGACCTTTGGAGGTCACAGCTGGCACTAGCTTCAGTCAACGCTCATTAGCACGTGTGGCTTATCATGGTGCAGCGAGTGATGCTCTCTTATGACAGTAAGTTACGTGCGGGACGACGCTCGGCTACGAGCTACATATGGCGATGTTCATAGGCTACCAAATGTGGTGAATGATGATGGGGCATGGTTTGTGGTACCTATTGGAAGCCAAATCCTCCAGGATTACAATGAGGTCCATGTTGTTATGTGGAAGGGCACCCACTGTGAACAGGGTATGCTTTCTGTCATAGGCCAGTTCCTTACCAAGGCAGCCCACTTTGTATGTTTGATACACACGCCGAATGAATCCTTCATTGTATGTTTGATATACACATTAGATGAGATATCTGGCTTGTATGTTTGACATACACGTCAGATGGATTGAGGCTAACTTCTTGGAATGGCTCTTCCTATAACCATCCTCTTACTCGTCAGATGAATTAAAGCTAAATCTCCAAGTGGTTTCGCTTCTTCTTCATGAGGAAGGCCTTTCTTTGATGGGTTTGCTTCTTCCTCATGGGGCAGACATTTGTTTTGTCCTATAACCGTCCTCTTATCCTCAGATGCACAAGCGAGAGTACAAGTTTTGGTTTGTAACTGTCCTCTTATCCTCAGATGCAAGAGACTTGTATCCTCCCAAGTAATGGGCTTCTTGTAACTTTTAACTCATTTTTACTGCAATAAAAAGAGTTCGAATTTTGTTTGGACTATCTTGCCTATTTTCGTGTTGATGCCCTTTCTTTTGAATACGCATTATGGATAATACTTCTTTAAGTATCATCCATTGATAGGGGGCATTGCTTCCCCTCCTTCAGGATGTGTCAGTATATAGGCTCTGTTGGGTGAGACCTTTGTTACTATAAAGGGACCTTTCCACTTAGGCTCAAAATTCCCTTTATGCCGGTCGTGCATAATAATAGGCCTTTTAACAACTAAGACTAGATCACCGCGGGTAAATGAGCGGACTTTGACAGACTTGTCGAAAGCCCTCTTCATTCTCCTTTGGTTGAGTTCAAGGATTTGTTGAGCCTCTAACCTCTTTTCATCGAGTGCATCCAATTCTTGATATTGGAGCTTGACTCTCTCTTCTTCGGTTATTCCTTGGTGAGTAGCGACTCGCAGTGAAGGGATTTGTTTTTTGAGAGGTAAAACTACTTCAGCCCCATAAACCAAAGAACAAGGGGTGGAATCAGTAGGATTTCACGTAGTAGTGTGATAAGGCCATAGGGCTTCAAGAAGCTTCTCATGTCAATTCTTCCTTGTTTTTGAAATTTACTTTCTTAAAACATTGCTCAGAGTCTTATTGAAAGCCTCAGCTAATCCATTAGCCCGAGGGTGGTACATAGTCGAGTACCTCAATTCGAAACCGAATTTGTTAACTAAGCGATCGATGTGATGACTTATGAATTGAGGACCATTGTCAGATATAATCCGGTCGGGCACCCCGAAGTGATATATGATATGATGTCAAACAAAGTAGGCCACCGCTGTCCCAGGAACCTACTTAAGGGTGACGGCTTCAACCACTTAGAGGAATAATGTTTTGCAGCTAGGATAAATACATGGCCCATTGTGGAAGGAGGGTCGATAGACCCTACGTTCTCCATACCCCATTATGAGAAGGGCCATGATGCAACCGTAGGGTGTAAAGGCTTTAGAGACTAGTGAACCACGCTGGATTGTATTTGGCATACTTGGCACTTTTTAAAATAGCTTAAAGAATCGACAATCATGGAAGACCAATAGTATCCCAACCTACGTATTCGTTCATAGAGCTTAGGACCAGACAGGTGTAGTCCACAAATGTCTGAGTGGACTTCTTCTAACACCTTATTTGCTTCTTGGATATCGATGCATCTAAGAAGAATGTTGTCAAACGGCCATTTGAAGAGAGCATCTCCTTCATGGAACATTCGAGTCGCATTCGGTACGATCTTCCGGGAGCTTGCCATGTTTTAGGAAACTGGTGATGGGTTCTCTCTAATATTCTACCTGCTCAATTTCTGAACACAGTGAGTCAATGAATTTTGCTTCTTGATTCCGACCCTTACCTCCTTGATTCTGTATTATTACTTGTCAGTCTTGATTACTTCTTTGGCTAATAAAAGTGCTCCAAATGGATAAGGATGGCACTTGGGGAATATATTTCTCTCGTCATCCACATCGACCATGGTTCTTATATCTATGTGTCTCCATTCTATCACCCAGATAAGAGTGGGCCCTGATGAGGATAATTGAATTGTAGCATTGAGTTTCTTAAGTGCATCAGCCTGTGAGTTTAGCCTCCTGGGGATGTGACTCAGGGATACGTTCTCAAGCTGAGCCATAAACTATTTTACAGAATCGTGATAAGGCTTGAGAGTGTCTTTTCTCACATCATAAATCCCTTTGAGCTGTCGGATAACCAACTCGGAGTCACCATATATCTTAAGCTGCTCCAAGTCAAGGTCGAAGGCTATCTCCAGTCATTATAAGGGCCTAGTATTCTGCCTCATTTTGAGAACCAGCTTGAGCAAGAGAGAAACAAAGTGGCAATATTCCTCCTCTCGACGTCAAGAATACTACTCTGACGCCTCCTCGTCGGATTGGAATGCTCTGTCGAAATACAATTCCCACGCAAGAGTAGGGTCAGCACAAAATACTTCTTCATCAGGGAGGTCGCTTGATAGAGGAGATTCTGTTAATACGCGGTGTGCTACGAGAAAATCAGCCAAGGTTTGATCCTTGATGGCTTTCTATAGGACATACGTGATGTCGAATTCCATTAGCAATAATGCCCATTTAGCAAGGCATCTCGAAAAGCATGGGCGTGTCATGAGAAACTTTACAGGATCAACTTTCGATATAAGTTTCACTTCATGACCAAGCAAGTAATGGCGTAGTTTTTGTACTTTGAAGATCAAGGCCAGACACATCTTCTCAATAGGGGGATAGTTCTTCTCGTTCCTTTGCATCCTGCGACTAAGATAATATAACACAGTCTCTTTTCCCTCTTCATTATTTTGAGCCAACAATGCTCCGAGTGACTCGTCCAAAGCAGTCACGTATAGAGTGAAGGTTTTTCCTAAGACTGGTGTAGAGAGCACTAGAGGGTTGAGTAAATAGTGCTTGATGTCATCAAGGGCTGCCTGACATGCTTCATCCTAGATGAAGGGGGTATCTTTTTAGCAGGTGTGTAAAGGGTTTACAGCGACCTGAGAGGTTCGAGATGAACCTACGAATGTATGCCAGCTACCCTTGAAGAGAGCGCAGTTTTTGAAGTGTAGCCAGTGATGGCCTTTCTTGGATTGCCTTGATCTCGACTGACTCAACTTCAAGCCCTCGATGTTTGACGAAGAATCCCAATAATTTTTTGGAGCACATGCCAAAAGCACATTTCAACGAGTTCATTTTTAGTTGATGAAGGCACAACCGCTTCAACACCTTTCCAAGGTCTCTCATGTTAGCATCCTTTTCTTCAGATTTTACCACCAAGTCATCTACATAACACTCCACCTCTTTGTGCATCATGACATTGAAAATTGTTGTCATTGCTCTTTGGTATGTGGCACAACATTTTTTAATCCAAAAGGCATCATTGTGTTACAGAAGAGCCCTTTTGGAGTTAAGAATGTAGTGGCCTCTTCATCTTCTGGTGCCATCCTTATCTGATTATACCCGGAGTATCCGTCCGTGAAGGAAAAAATTTGACAGTGAGCTGTAGAGTCAATGAGAATCCTAGTGAATGGTAATAGGAAGTCATCCTTGGGACAGGTGGTATTCAAATCATGAAAGTCAATACACACTCTGATTTGACCATTCTTCTTCTTTGTTGGAACAACATTTGCTAGCCATTTTGGGTACATAGACATTACGAATAAAGCCTGCTTGTCTAAGCTTGGTTATCTCGACATCTATCTGCATTTGAAAGTCAGACCTGAACCTTATAGATTTTAGTTTGATAGGTTTGACAGTTGGATCAATGCCGAGATGGTGAACAACAACTTGAGGGTCTAAACCAGGCATCTCATGGTAGTGCCAAGCAAAGACGTCTCGATTTACTTTCAAGAAGGTAGTGAAATATTCTTTCTCTTTTGGAGACATATTCACTGAAATGAAAGTGGGTCTGGGATCTGCTTCTTCTCCAAGATTTATTTCCTCGCGTTCGTCAGCTGTGGCTTGACCACCTTCTTCCCATTCTTCTGAAGCCTCTTGTAACTCTTCACCATCGCTTTCAAAAATCTTTCGATCGACCTCATGTGCGGAGACCCATGATCTTGACATTTCTACCTCTGATAGAGGTCCAGAGTGGATCATAATTTCTACATCTTTCTCGAACCGAGTGATAGAAAGGTTAACCTCAAAAGTGGAATACACGTCAGGTTGGAAAGACTTATCTCGAAAGTTAGAGGAAAAATTCAGGTTCAGTGATAATGATGTGAAGAGTGTCTTAGTACGAATCACACGGTATTTGTACAAATGCCTGGAGTGTTTGCTCCGAGCCAGCTGGTTCTCCTCAAACTTGTATCATGTGGCAAGCCTCCTGAGTGTAGAAATGTTTCTCTCGACTCTCTTAGTCTCTGCTCAAAGTCAAGCTCAGGGGGCCACTGGGGCTTCTTTGGCTTCGACTTCTGCTTCTTTGAAAAAGGTGGCTCTGCCTTAGCTTTAGCTTCCAAGACTACGAGGGTCTTTCTCAATCGTTTTCGCTGCGTCCTGCTTATATTGAATCCTTCGAATTCCTGGTCAAGAGCCTCGATGTCCGGACATATCAAGGTTGTACCTACAGGGGACGTAGAAGAGAGAATGAAAAGAAGGAGAAGAAGGAGGAGATGGGTTAGAAGGTTTTTAAGGTCATTCCCCTCATTTGACTGATCTGAGCAGCTTTTTACGTCATCACCAGGGTTGGACGGGAGTACGGGTTCTTTTAGGTTTTTCCCTTGCTTAGACCGTTGGGGAGTGATTTTAACGTCGTCATCCTCATTGGACGTAGGCTGAGTGGGATATGGCACGGGGACATCTTATTGACATGATGAAGAAGGAAGAAGGATCATGTCAGGGATGAAGTCTAGTAAAGTTAGTAGTGGAGGAAGGGCCTGAGAAAATCTTGCTCAACTGTGGGTTGAGCGATCTTGTTTCTTCGACGAGTAGCCCTTGGTGCCCGTCTTTTTTTGGTTTCTGAGGTGATGTTTGATTCATCTCGCTGGGCTGGCGAACAGCCTTAGCTTGGCGAACTATATCTCACCTTAAAGACTTAAGTCTTCTTCATCTATGGTAAACTATCCATGGCTAGGGAATTGAGGGTTTCGCAGAGTCTAAATCATTCATAAGAAGGTCCTGCTTTGGGAGATCTCCTTGCCTCGATGGATAAGTGACTTGGGGGTGACTTACAGGGAGATTTTAAAACTCCTGACACTTCCCCATTTTCTTTGCGAATATATCAGGGAAACTTGTGCATTCTGATCGGTAATGGCCTCTTATCTGATGATATGGGCGCCAACGATCTTCAGTCCACTTAGTAAGGCGACAAGGTTTCCTTTCTTGCTTCACTGTGATTATGCCTTCGTGAAGCATTAAAATGAAGAAGGCGTAAAAGATATCGGGCATTTCGTCTTCCCCTTAGATAGTTACATCATGAGAGGCTTCGACTACCCCGAGGGCCTTCTTTAAGTTTTCAAGCTTTATCTGACCTTTCAGAATCAGGGCCTCAATAATAGCCTTCAGCATGTAGTAGTCATCTGTAGGATGATTGATCTTCCGATGGTAGGCACAATAATTCGCCTGAGTGTTAAGGTTAGGTGTCTCAGGGAATTGGGTTTCTAAAAGCTGGATCATATTATGTTCCACTAATAATCGGAACAGTGCAGGGATGCATTCCTTCTTGAAGGGGTAGACCTTGTTCCTATGCTTGGTGAAAAGATCACCCCGATCAACGTTGGCCGGTGGGGGTACCTGATTGTATGACTATTGTTGCTTGTCATCCTGAGGTGTTACCTTTGCTGTGCTTACCCCTTTAGAGAGGTCCAAAGTTTGAGAGGGAGACTTCTTTGAATCAGCAACCATGACGACTGCACTGATTACCCCTTTATGTTCGCTGCCCCATATGTTATTTCGAGAGTTACCATCGCCCAGGTTGTTTGCTAAACTTGTAGATGATTCTTGTGTTGCACCAAGGTGGTGTGATAGATTTTCTATATGGACTGATTTAGAGGTCAGCTTTGACAAGGAGTGTGGATTAGAGGCCTCAACATGTAGAGGGATCTCAGGTCGCATGTTCCGTACACAAGTTTGGACTACTTCCATCTCAGGCATAAGATTAGGATGGTAGGAAGCCAAGTTTCTCCATCTTGATATGAATTGATGTACGGGCTCTTGGGGTCATGAGTCAGGGTGAGAAGTTCGATTGTTTGAACCTCTCTCTCGACTTGATAGAAGCGTTGATGGAATAGTTTCTCCATCTCCTCCCACGTATGCACTGAGTTTAGAGGAAGTCGAGCATACCATTGAAATGCTGGGCCATCGAGGTCTCAACGAACAGTCAGAGAAGAAGTCTCTCATCAGCTGCTATTTCTCGACATGTTGCCGAAAAGTGGGCATTATGCTGGTTTGGGGACGTGGTTCTATTCAATAAAGGAAACTTCCCTTTCTTATAATCTGAGGGAAACGGGACTTGATTAATATACGAGGGGTATGGCCTTTGATAAGGTGTTGTTCCCTGTATCTCCCGGATTTCTCTGTTCTTTAGGCTATGAGTGACCATAGCGTCAATGTATAGATGAGGGACAAAATTGTCTTGAGGTAGAAGGAGGGGGCTGCCGTGGAGGTGCACCATCAGAGTGATGGGAATTGACCTCATGGTTAGCCGACTGGCGTGCTGTGTCCATACGATCTATCTTTTCCATCATCATGTGCACCATATCCTCCAACTTGTCCATGCACTCTTCCTGCACATCACCGGGCTCACTTACGACCATTATGCTGACCTTTTTACTATGGAGGTTGATGTTAGTGGCAACAGAGGGCTTGCAAACTTGACGGGTCATACGTGGTAGGTCAGTCAGCAGGGGGCCAGCATGCCTTAACTGAACTCAACTCTTGTATGCTGAATGATTCTCGACGGTTTTGGGATCATAGTTACTGAGCAGCTGGGTCTTTTTCTACAATAGTTACCACAGTATAGGGCTCATGGAGCTCTTCTTCAGGCTTCATTGTCTGAAGGGGGTAAAAGGGATTCTGGTGAAGAGGGTCATCAGAATTGGTTGTTTTGACTCCCTTGGTCACCTCCCTAGTCAAAATTTACAGACCTCTATCGAGTTTAGCCTTGAGGGTTTGAAGGACCTTGTGCTAAAGCTGCGATCTAGGTCACGACTGGTCAGCTCTTCCTGCATAGGAGAGAGCTGTCTTCATCTGGTGTAGCCATGGATGAGGGCCAAGAAATGGAGTCATCTTAGGTCGGGGAGAATGAAGGACTCAATTTTCCATCAGGTCGATGCTTCGAGGTCTCTTGTGAGCTCAAGAGACACAACTAAAGTGACGGGGCTGGTCCAGGATGGTACTCTTTGGGAAAAACTTTGAGTTCCAAGGTTGAAGGTGCTTGCTCGATGAAGGAGTGGGTTGGAGCAGGGTTGACTCATAAGGAGGCTTGAGTCAAGGGTAAGAGGGCTTCTGTGATGGTGACGCGTGTGCACCCCTTAAAGAAGGGTCACTGGTGACCTGGGGGTCAACCCGGGCTCGAGCAAGTGGTCTGGCAAGTGTTCGCAACAGAACCGCTGTTGGGCTATCCCTTACAGAGTGCGCTTGTGTGCAATGTAGGAGCACAAGAAGGTCGTCTCCTGTGTACTCGGGTTGGCGTGGCAATGTCATTGCCCCTAGTAGTGAGATGCATATGAGTAGCATGTGCAGGACCTGGCCTTGGAAGGTTCGATCTTGAACACGGACTTGAGATAATAGAGCGGTTGCTCTGAGGTGTGGCTTGAGTGGGTAACCCACAAGCCTTGTGGTGTGTGAGAGGGATGGAGACTGTGGGGTTTCCCCCTCGACGTGTTGAGCCTTTAAGGATAGAGACCCATGGTGCAGAAATGTGGGGGGTAGCCCTATGGCGACCCACAGAAGCAATGAAAGCTTATTTACCTTTTGTAGAAAGGGACTGGGCAGTGTTCCGGCATACATCGAAAACACCACCGACAAGTGACTTGTTAGTGGATGGGTGCCGGCTGTGTGAGGCAACAGAAGTGCTGCCGATGCAGGGCACCTTAGTGGAGTTTCTGCCAGAGCGAGTGAGGGAGTTTTAGGTCCCACCTTACATCGGTCCAAGTTAAGTCCTGGGAGCTAGACACGGGGGCTTTGCTCAAGAGGATGGCTGGGAATGAAGTCAAAGGAACTTATTCCATAGGGACGCTATCGAATACGGGGACAAGAAAATCCCCAATTTGGATAAATGGGTTACAGAACCTGCAAGCCATAATAAAATGTGAAAAGACAATGAAAGCAGATAATAAAGGAAGGAACTAACCAAACAAGAACGATCCGACTAAGGGGTAATAAGTCCCCAGTGGAGTCACCAAGTTGGTTAGGTGCCTCGATCTCGCCCTCCAAATCTTTTGGGGATCGGGCTGCCCATGTCTCGTGTTTTGAGATAAGACCCGGGACATTTTTGAGATTGTCCTCTTGGAAACCTCGTTTGAGAATAGGGACAGGTGTTACTAATCGATGAGAGAGGAATTTAAAGGTTCGAGACTTACTTGGGCTGATCTCGTGGATGCCCTCTTACATCACGACGAAAGCCCCCTAGTAATAAAACTGGTTCAGGATCGGCTCCCTTGGCTTGTATTCTTCTTATTTTCTACAATCACACATATATATGGAAAAGTTTATAAGACAGGCGGGTCAGACCTCACCCTTTTCCTCTTTGATGAACGTACACAAGTATGCGCATTCAAAAAGAAGAAGAGAAGAAAGACAGGGGAGAGAAGAATTCGTCTAAGCGAGAGGATAGAGCAGTGACTAAGATCGTGAGTAATTGGCCTGACATGATAGCAAAACGGGCTCAATAACTAAGACTGGCTCGCAGGATTACTACTATACATCATTACTAGTACTGACTAGCTGGGCACGATGCTTATTCTGTCATGATAATAAAGATGGCCAAGTAATCTTGACACAACAACATTACAGCTAGACGACAGGACTATCATGAGGGGCTAACCTCAATCCCTCTTAGTCGAATGAATGAGCAGCAGAATGATGGTTATGATGAAATAAGAGAAGAAGGGATCAGAAAGAAGGAGGGAGAAGAAAGGAAGAGAAGAGTATGAAAGATGAGAGGATAAAAGAGAGAGAGGGAAAGAAGATGCAGTTGGCGCTAAGCATTATCGACTGTGTTGATAGGAAGAGAGAGAAAATGCAGTCGGCGTTAAGCTTTATCAACTGTGTTATGTAGAGGAGAAGAGAGAAGATGCAGTCGTTGCTAGGCTTTGCTAACTGTGTCAGAAGAAGAGAGAGAAATCCAGCCGATGCTAGGCTTCACCGACTATGATAGAAAAGAAGAGAAGGAGAAAACCAGCCGGTGCTAAGCTTGCGTCGGTTGTGATGAGATAAAAGCAAGAGAGAGATCGAGCCGGTGCTAGGCTTCACCGATTGTTACTGAAGATAGGAGAGAGAAATCCAATCAGCGCTAGGCTTCACCGACTGTGGCAGAAGAGAAGAGAGAGAAATCCAACCGGTGTTAGTCTTCGTCGACTGTGACAGAAGAGAAGAGAGAGAAATCCAAACGGTGTTAAGATTCGTTGACTGTGACAGAAGAGAAGAGTGAGAAATCTGACCAGTGCTAGGCTTCACTGACTATGACAAAAGAGAAGAGAGAAATCCAACTAGTGTTGGGAACGAAAGAAGAGGAGAGAGAAAACCCCACTCGGTGCTAGAAACAAAAGATGAGGAGAGAGAAAACCCCACCCAACATTAGGAACAAAAGAAGAGAAGAGAAAAAACCCCACCCGATACTGTGAATGAAAGAAGAGGAGAGAGAAAATCTCACTCGATGTTGAGAATGAAAGAAGTGGCGAGAGAAAAATTCAGTTGGCGTTAGGCTTCACCGATTGTGACAAAAGAGAGGAGAATGGATGGAGATGGAGATAGAGATGAGAGAAGGGAGAGAAAGAGATAGAGATGAGAAGAAGAAAGTGAGAAATAGAGATAGAGATGTGAAGAGAGGAGAGAGAAAGAGATAAAGATGAGAAAGAAAGGAGGAGAGAGAAAGAGGGGAGGAGAGAGAAAGAAGAGAGAGATAGAGATATAGATGAGAAAGAGGGGAGGAGATGAGAAAGAGAGGAGGAGAGAAAGAGGGGAGGAGAGAAAATGTTACTTACTCGAAGGGTATCGACCTTTTTCTTCTCTCTCCTCTCTTTCTCTCTAAGACGTACCCACAAGCTTAAGCAACAATCAGAATTTTATTGATTGATAAAAGAAGAATGAATCCATTTTTTATACAATGAGGCAATGCCTGTTTACGTAGAATTGGGCTAAAACATGAGTGTATGCTCGAAAACAACCTAAAATTGAAGATAAATATAATATAATGAATTTAAAGAAATTCTAAAAATGTTTGCAAAAGAATTGTTTTGACCCTGCCTAACAATGTGTGGAATTCGTTAACAGTCCCAACTACTGCCTTAGAACTTGTGTGATCTTCTGTGGCTGACCAGAGGTCGTTCTGATGCTAGTTTGATCAAAAGATCATTGTTTTCTTATAGGGCTCAGCATGACGATCATTTTGATACCATCTTCGAGCTAGGAATCATGTTTTTGAGCCATGATCATGGGGATTGAATCTTGGATGAATCTTGAAAACTTAGGATCGATTGTGTGCTCGTTCCTTGATGTTTCTTTGTGATTTCTTCACGATCATGTTGCAATGAATGTAGCTTGATTTAGTGTTCGGATGAAGATTTTGTCGTCTTGAGTTTTTTGCCAGAATCTTGAAATCTGATGGCCGAAATTTACAGAAGTTTTGATGCATTCATGTGTGAAATCCAACTGTTCATCATATGTGAAGTTCGGACCATAGATAGCTTCAGACCTCACTCATCTAATGGTATTCATTTCGTGTCGATCGGGTATACAAGCGTCGTGATCTGGTTGTGCGAACAAGGGGTGCTGCTACTGAAGTTTCTGCAACGTCCTTCATGGATTAGTGACTTTCATTTAGTTTTTCTCTCTGCTCGGGCGTCGTCATGAGGCATACAACATATCGAATTATTCATCTTGATGAGACGAACATGCTTACCAAATTTTAGAGCGATCTGTATTGGAACAAGTGAGATATACGCCTCAAAAGTGACTGCCTGTGACTGTGAAAATAACCACGTTTCAGGGTGTCTGTTACAGGGTCCATTTCAGGGTGCTAAAGACCAATTTTGCTGAAATTGATTATTCTTATTCACTGCATTAGACATGTCTGATCACGATAAAACTTGACGGGTGGTCTTTTGAAGTGTTGATGATGATCCTGACCAATTCTGGGCCCATTCTGGGACTGTCAAGAATTTCCACTGTTTTTTAGACTTTATTGACCTGCTTCCTACCAGGGACCAAGGTGCTGAAAATATGTTCAAACATGCACCACCAGGCTCTGACCCTCCATAAGAGACGGTTAGTGTCATGGTGATCAATGACTCGGACAATGCTAAGGACGAGAGGATGAACAAGTTGGAGGAAATGATGCAAGCCATCCTTGAAAAAATTGAATGCCTTGAGGCCTTCAGGTCCCCTTCTTTGATCGATTCGCCGACTGGTGAGGGCACAGTTCCCAGGCAAACTCCTGCACCGGCCTCCCAAGACAGTTTTACTCTCGCAGAGTCTCCCAAACCGACATAGATGCTATAGTTGCCGATAGCCTCAAGAACAAGGTCCCAGGCATGCAGGATACACCGCTCTATCAAAAGCCGTACCTTTCGTACATTGACCAGGTGCCTTTTCCTCCGAACTATCAATAAGGGAAGCTCCCCTTATTCAACGGTACTAGGTCTTCGCATCAGCATACTCCACACATCTAGGCGGCCTATCGAGAGACGACAACTGAAGGACGATTACTCCTCCGCTAGTTTGTCTAGACACTTGAAGGGTCAGCCTTCTAGTGGTATGCTCGATTGCCTCCAAACACGGTACAAACGTGGCAAGAAATGGAGCAGTTATTCCACCAACAGTTATTCCACCAACGGTTCTATGAGGTCCAAAGGAACGTGGAAACCATCAAGCTCCCCACTTTGATGCAAGACCTTGGTGAGCTGGTTGACAAGTTCATCACCTGAAGGAGAGAATTGGCAACCTTTCATGCCACTCCCATGATTGAGAAGCAAGCGGTCCAGACCCTCATATAAAACATGCTTTCCAAGATCGCTCTGCATGCCGAGGCATCCAATCCACCCTCCATGTCTGAGCTCATCTCTATGGCAGTTCCTATTTAGGGATTGTTCAATCACCATGGTAGCCCTCGTCAACAGCCTACCGGCTCAAACTCTTGCTCCAACTGTCGGGGCAACCAAAAGGAAGTAATCAGCATGGCTGTCACCATGGCTTACACCACGGGCACGACTCGTCAAACCTTGGACCTTTTTAAGGCACATATGCCTCAGGTCGGGGGTAAACAACAGTCTTACAACGGTGTCCCGCCTCCTAAAAATACTAAGCAAAATGTCTGCCGAATCTAGCACCAGAATAAAGTTTACCCCTTCGATAAGCATTGCACTCCTACACTGCTTCAACTACTGCTGGAATAGAACATGATCCAGCTGTCAGAGGCCGATATTGCAAAGTCGCCTGGGCAGGAGGCAAATGAGAGGTACTGTGCCTATCACAGGAGGGTGTGCCACCCCACTTATGACTGTTATAAGCTCAACGACACTATCGAAGCCCTTATCAACAATGGTCAGATAAAGCTTGAAAAGTTTGAGAAGGCATTCGGGGCAACAGAGGCTTCTCACATAGCAACGGTCCAAGTGGACGATGGAGCACCCGCTATCCTTCATGAAGTTTTCTCCATAATGCTCGAAGAAGGACTCATAACTCCTAAGCCAACAAGGTAGCCTAAGTTCTTGCCCCCAGGGATCGAGAACCCTTGGTGTGCATACCATCAGATATTAAGTCATGATGTCACCTAGTGAACTGGATTTCATAAGCTCTTAGCAGAGAAGATGTAACAGTGTCAGGAAGTTCAAAGCAGCCCAGGAGGACACCCTTAAGTCCCTCTATCGCCTGTGCAAGAAAGCCTCCCCACTCAAGCCCTGCAAAATACTGAGCATGACCATTTGCATGTCCTCTTCAAGGGAATGCTCCAACAAGGCCTTGTCATTCCCAAGCCTGTTAGGCAGTCGAGGCATCTTGCCCAGGGCACGAAAAATCTCTGGTGCCCATATCACCAAGTATGGGGCCATGAACTTAATGAGTGCTCAGGGTTCGAAGCTATAGTCACAGAGAAAGTCCAGCAGGGCCGCATCGTTTGCGCGGTTCTTTCAAAACACGTCTAGGCTACCGCGCCCATTCAAGAGGAAGTTTAATGAGAAAACACCGGAACCTTCAAAGCCCTCAACCTCTCAGCCTTAGGAAGTCTATCATGGGCGGAACAGGCTCAAATCCTTGAAACATGAGGCAGTCAACCAAGCTAAGACTACTCACCAGTCAGACAGGGCGGTCCAAAGAAGGAGAAGGCGGGCACCTAAGTCGGTCCGTCATAGGAATTGTCCTCCTCATCCACCAGTTGAGGAAGAATGTTTCAGGCCCCTTCCCCCACTGCCAACCTTGCAGGACTTCATCCCAAGCGAAGCTCACCTCGTCATTTCGTCGAATCAGACAAACATCCCTGAGTCACCAACAACTTGGGATTCCTCCAATATGGGTGACGACGTTAAAAGCAACCCACGACGGTCAAAGTCGGGGAAAGACCTAAAATATCCCCTGCAAACGTTCAAGTCCGGTGACAAAGTAAAATGCTGCCCAGAACATTCTAATTCTTCTCCTCCTCCCTCCTCTTCTATTTTCTCAACAGGTGCAGCTCGACAGTGCTTGGACTTCGACACTCTAAATCGAGAGTTCAGAGACATCAGCTTAACCACGCCGCTGCAAGAGTGTCGCAGAGAGATCCTGGCTCAAGCGGCAAGATTCTCGACAGTCGCCGACACCCTGTCAACCCGAGCACAGACCGAGTCACCCTAAAGCTCTTGTTCCAAAGAGGCCTGCCACATGATCCAAGTGCATGAAGCACCCAGATCGGGGAAAGCATCAAGTAATCCCAATCATGAGATCATGGACTGCCCATTCGATGTCGGGATCATGGGTTTCCACAGGCGAGGTCAATGAGAATCCTTGTGAGTTCCTTGACGAGGAGATCCAAGAAGCTTCAAAAGAGCGGGAAGAAGGCGTCAGGCCACGGTTGATGTGCATGAAGAGATCAACTTGGGGGATGAGGCCGACCTGAGGCTAACTTTCATGTCAGCAAAAATGTCCCCAGAATAGAAAGAAAGTTAGATTTCCCTCCTCCGAGTAAATCGGGATGTCTTTGCCTGACATTATCATGAGGTGCCAGGTTTAGACCCTCAGATTCCTATCCATCGCCTCGGTATTGAGCCAACCATCAAACCCAAGAAGCAGAAATCGAGAAGGTTTAGACTCGACCTCGAGATGCAGATGATGAGAGGGATGTCTTCCCTGAATGCCTGCCTTACTCATTCGGGGTACTCCTCGCAGCTAAGGATGTTATTAAGGTAAAGCAGGAAAAATCCCAACATAAAGGATCAAAGGTTATGGAGGAAGAACCTAAATTCATTGACCCGATTTGTGTAGAGGTTGAGCAAGTAGAAGACTGGAGGGAGCCTATCAGGACTTCATAAAGCAGGAAGGAAACCTCATGATTGGGAGGAACACAACGTCATACGACAGATGTCCATCAAGTACACCTTTCTTGACGGGGATGTTCTCTTTCGTCGGTCATTTGATGGAATTCTCCTCAGATGCCTCAATGCATAAGAAGCAAGTAAAGTGCTCAAGGAAGTGCGGCATCTGTGGGCTACGTCAGTCTGGCCCTAAGCTTTATGAGCGTATACGTAGACTCGGCTATTACTGTTCTTCCATGGTAGCTGATGCCCAAAACTATCCTAAAAGATGCCAGGTGTGTCAGATCCACTCAAGCCTCATTCATCAACCCTCGGAGTCTCTCCACCCTACAGTGACATCGTGGCCCTTTTCCCAGTGGGGTATGAACATTGTAGGACCCATCGATCCCCCTTCTGCCTTGGGTCATGCCTTCATTATGGCAGTGAAAGACTACTTTCCTAAGTGGGCTGAAGCGATCCCTCTCAAGCAGGTTCCAAGGACAGCGGGAGCCAACTTCGTGCTTCATCACATCATCTACCGATTCGAAGTTTCGGACCGGATAATCTCTGATAATGGCCACCAATTCAGAAGCCATCTTGTTGATTGCCTAGCCAACCAGCTCGGCTTTGAGTGGAAGTACTTGACTATGTACTACCCTCGAGCCAATGGTTTGGCTGAGGCATTCATCAAAACTTTGTGTGGGGTGCTCTAGAAGTCAGTTTCGAAGTCAAAGAAGAATTGGCATGCGAAGCTGCTTGAAGCTCTGTGGGCTTATCACACCACCACTCGAAATGCTAAACACTCCGCTCCTTATTTCCTTGTCTATGGAGGTGAGGCGGTCCTACTCCTCGGGGTTCAAATACCCTCACTCCGTGTCGCTATACATCAAGGACTGACTGAAGATGAGAGGGTCAAGCTCCATTACCAAGAGTTGGACGCCCTTGATGAAAAGAGGCTAGAAGCCGAGTAGAACCTCGAGCTCAATCAAGGAAGAATGAAGAGAGCCTTTGACAAGTCTGTCAAGGTTCGTTCATTCGGTCGGAGGGATCTAGTCTTAGTAGTCAAGAGACTGATTGTCATCCATGGGCATCGCAAAGGAAAATTCAAGCCCAAGTAGGAAGGTCCGTTCATAGTAAAAAAGGTCACATCAAACGGGACCTATGTACTGACAAACTCGGATGGAGGAGAGGCAACGCCCCCTATCAACAGACGATACCTAAAGAAGTATTGTACTTGATGTATCCCCAAAATGCAGTGTGTGCAGCAAGAAAATAAGGAACGAGGCCTATGTACTGGCAAACTCTGATGGAGGAGAGGCAACCCCCCCTATCAATGGATGATACCTAAAGAAGTATTATACTTGATGTATCCCCAAAATGCGATGTGCACAAAAAGAAAATAAGGAAATGGAAAAGAAGAACATTAAGCAAGTCCAAAAGAAGTTCATTTCTTTCATTGCATTAAAAAGAGTTACAAGTTACAATCAAAAGGCAATTACTAGGGAAGTTACAAAACTCTTGCGTTCGGGGATAAAAAGATGGCTACAGGCCAAAAAAAATATTCTCCTCATGAAGAAGAAGCATACAGACCAAGGAAATTCCCTGCTCATGATGAAGAAGCAAACCACTTGGAGAAGTTAACTTCAGTGCCACCAAAGAGGATGGTTACAAGCCAAAACATAGGCTTCACGATTGTGCTGAAGGATTTGGCTTCCAACATACCGCGGTGGCATAGCCTTCTCATTTGTCATCACTCTTGATCGCAAAAAACATCACCGTCCATGATCATTGTCGCACGTTACTCAACACCAAGTGCAGCCATCACCGTGCGCAAGACAATGCTGCGTTTCACCATCACCACCGGAAGCAAACATCGCATGAGACCATCGCTATGACCAGCATGCTCTTGAACGTGGCTATCACTGTACGTGGCTTAGGGTCACCCAAAGGTAGTGATGCATATGACTAAATGTCGTGCATGCCCTTGTTGTACCTCGGTTCCCACCATCCCCATTTCCCAGAGGGCATTAATCCTTATGCTTCCTTGGTTTCCCCAATTGCCTACCCGTGACGATTGTCCACCTTCTCACAACCTTTCATCTCCTTTGCAACTCTTTGAGTTTAGTAGGGAACAATCCTTCAACAGTCGAAAACATCTGACCTTGTTCTTTCCCCTACTGGCATTGCCTTTCCCCGAAAAAAGTATTTTGTCGCCACCGGAAAAACCCTGCCCCACCTTCCACTCATTACTAGAAGGGTCGGAGGACGACCGAAAATCTCCGACAGCTTCCCTATTACCCTGCGGTCTTCCCTTCTAACTGATTTCCCACTTCAGCAGTTCACCAAAACTTCCTGAAATTCCACTAAGTTTTCGGTGAGCTCAATGCAGCCCCTCCTTCTTCTCCTTCCATAACCAGAGGGCTGACAAGTGCCTTCTGAACTCTTTATGACCTCCCCTTCAATAGAAAAATGACCAGAGGAAAGCTAGAACCCCGACAGGGCACCTCTGCAAATCCTGCTAAGGTCCCGAGAAACCCTATTCCTTGCACAAGAAGCCAGGGCACTTCTCGAAGAGGTTCACAATCACAACACGAAGCTTTGCGTCCTCCTGAAGGTCGCTAGAAAAGCTCATAACCACTTGTCTTTAAAAATTTTAGCTGGGAAGTTCTCACCGGAAAACCTTTGCCAAAAGCTTTGGTCCTCTTTCTCTAAAAACCCTTGCACTGTTTTACCCTTAGGAAAAATAGTAAAAAGGGCTTTCTCCCTTTATACCCAACAGTGTCGCAAACTACCACCGAAAAGCACGAAATGACACTCTGATCCCTAGTTCTTGATGGCAATAAGATCAGACTGAGGCGGGTCAAGCCTGAGACTTGAAAGAGTTATCACCGCTCACCTCACTCTAGACGCTATTACCGCTCGCATTGCCGAGTGGCTATCACCGCGCACCTCATCAAGACCTTCATCAAACGCTTCGTCAGGAGGTTATCATCGTGTGCCACGTCAAAAGGGTTATCGTCACGCATTTGTCAAGGGCTATTGCTGCTTGCTTCACCAAGGGGCATAATGTTGCGTGCGCCATCCAACACTTTATGCCATGCGCAAGCCAAGGCACATCCATCTAGACCATCGCCCGGTACTCTGAGGAAGTTTGTTTCTTGCACTATAGCCTCACTCCTTTGGCAGTCCATCCTCCGGTGACAGCTATGTTCCCCATGGAGTCACATTCCCTCACCACACCATGATCCAGATGCACGACCCTAAACTACATGGTCCAAACTATATGGCCTTAAACTGTAATGAGAGTCTGCATTGCATAACCTTAAACTGCACAGCCATGGTCCGCATTGCATGACCTTAAATGACACAGGCAGAGTCCGCATTGCATGACCTTAAACTGCACGACTATGGTTCGCTTTACATGACCTTAAACTGCACAACCATTGTCCGCATTGCACGACCTTAAACTGCACAACCATGGTCTGCATTGCAAGACCTTAAACTGCATAGCCATGGTCCCCATTGCATGAACTTAAACTGCACTGCCATGGTCCACATTGCATGACCTTAAACTGCACAACCAAGGTCTGCATTGCATGACCTTAAACTGAATAGCCATGGTCTGCATTGCATGACCTTAAACCACACAGCCATGGTTCGCATTGCACGACCTTAAACAGATCAGCCAGGGTCCGCATTGCATGACCTTAAGTTGCACAGCTATTGTCGACATTGTATGACCTTAAATTACACAGTCAGGGTCTGCATTGCATGACCTTAAACTGCACAGCCATGGTCGGCATTGCATGACCTTAAACTGCATAACCATGGTCTGCATTGTGTGACCTTGAACTACACAGCCGTGGTCCTCATTGCATGACCTTAAACTTCACAGCCATGGTCTGCATTGCATGACCTTAAACTGGACGGCTAGGGTCTGCATTGCATGACCTTAAACTGCACAGCTATGGTCCGCATTGCATGACCTTAAACTGCATAGCCATGGTCTGCATTGCATGACCTTATACTGCACAGCCATGGTTCGCATTGCATGACCTTAAACTACTCAACCATGGTCCGCATTACATGATCTTAAACAGCACAGCTAGGTTCTGCATTGCATGTCCACAAACTACACAGCCATGCTCAGAATTACATGACCTTAAACTGTACAGCTATGGTCCACATTGCATGACCTTAAACTGCACAACTATGGTTCCATTGCATGACCTTAAATAGCACAGCCATGGTCGGCATTGCATGAACTTAAATTGCACAGCAAGGGTCCGCATTGCATGACCTTAAATTGCACAGCCATGGTCCACATTGCATGACTTTAAACTACACAGCTATGGTCATAATTGCTTGACCTTAAACTGCATAGCTATGGTCTGCATTGCTTGACCTTAAACTACACAACTGTGGTCCACGTTGCATGACCTTGAACTACACAGTCACAGTCCAAAGTATATGACCTTAAACTATAGCAGAGGTCTTGTTGCACAACCTTAAACTGCATGGTCTTAATTGCATGACATTAAACTGGATAACCACGGTCCAAACTATATGACCTTAAACCATGATGCGTGTTCAGGACGCATGATGTTAAACTGCTTCGTGCTTCGCACAGGTCCAGAAGGCATGACCTTAAAAGATGCCTCCACATACGTTCACACCCCTTTTACGTGCATCTTCACGCATATCTTCCCTAATAGACCCATCGTATGCACGCACCACCTTCATTACCTCCCCAGTGAGTCCACATACATGCACACACCGTTTATGTGCATCCTCACGCATGCTTTCCACTAACCAACCCTTCTTGTGCATACACCATCCGTCATTCCCCAGTGAGCTTTACGCATGCTCATGAAATGGTGAACCATTTCACAATCCATATTCGCCGTCATCTAGTGGGTCACTATTCTTCACCCACAGTTCTACCTTCATAGGTAACCTCATGACATTTCCCCAAAATGAGTCGAAATTACCACCATACTCACTCCATGGCCTCTAGAGATTGCCATTCATCACCACTACAGTCTAGCTGTATGACCCTAAAATGATAGTGCATGTCCTGGTCACATGATGTTAAAAGGATTCCACAGGTCTCGAAGGCACGACTTTAAATATGCCTTCACATGGAAAAATGGGCATGGTGTACACCTAGACAAGGGAACACCATGAGTAAAAATGATGAACTGGCATGGTCATGAAACCATGAGTAAAAGAGCTCCGTGGAAAAAAAATTCCAAGCATGGTGACAACCCTAAAAAGGGCATCGTGAGAAAAAATAGACGAAAAGGGTGGACATGAACATGAGGTCATGGGTAAAATAACCAAAAAATAATGTAAGTTGTGAAAATCGCCTTCACTATGTCATTTCCTCGGTTCAAGTGAAAACCCACAAAAGGGCGCTTGAACCGACAAGACAGGTTGACGGCCACCACATTAGCTGACATTAAGTTTCCAAACAGTCACAACCCTGGCTAATGAGGTCTGCTTAAAATCCACAAAAGCCAGCATCCATTCACAACACCAGATGGTTCTCCAGGGAGTGAGAGCCGCATAAGATCTCCCACGCTTCATGATGGCTCATCAGTGGGTGAGAGTCGCATAAGGTCCCCCCCACTTCAAGCACATGGCTCATCAGGGAGTGAGTGCCGCAAAAAATCTCTCAAGGACATGGCTCATCAGGGAGTGAGAGCCGCATAAGATCTCCCCAGTTTAACAACAACAAGAGTCCTTGAGGCTGAGGATGTTGACCAAAAATACCTTCAGAAATGCTAATGTTCATCACGAAGGTAAGAAACTGACGAAGCCAGGGTCTAATCTGCCACGGGCTTCAGGGTATGCCTCGCCAAAACCCCTTAGCCTTCATGGGACTAGAATTTTGGGATGGGTCAAAAGCCCCTGACTGGACCCCGCTAGACGGGACCTACAGAGGTACCCTGAGCACCAAAAAAAACCTGGTGTAGCAGCTAACAATGCCAACCAAAGGTTCATAGCATTTGGCCTTTAGAAAAGGCCTTTTAGTCCCTTGAGGGTGAGGACGTTGACAAGATCCCTCAAACATCCCAAATGATTTCACTTGATTCTCTAGAAGCACAACATTCGGTGGGGCATGCTGTTGGAAGATATTTTTCATCAACATGGGGCCCCCGCTCAATTAAGCCTAGCAATCACTGGAAATTTTGGCAGCCTTAGAATAGCCCTAACATTGGTCAATATCTTCATAAGGTCTCTCAAAATTCCCTGTCAAGTTTTGTAGCATTCTGACATGTCTAAGGCAGTACAGAATGTGAAACAGTTCCAACAGAATCGACCTCTCGCACTTTGAAATGACCATTATAACTAGAGCAACATTTTTGGTATCTTAAATTATTGTGGGACCACTACCATTGGATTCGACATGATTAACAACCTCTAGGGGTCAAGTTTCAGCGCAAACAGACACTCCAGAAAGAAGTTATAGGTAAAAGAGTAAAACAGGAGGGGCCACATGCTATTCCCGTGAGGCCACCCTGCAACTCCACGCCATGGAAGGGGCAGTCACAAACAGTGAATTTTGATGCTCATATCTCACCCATCCCAAGTCGGATTGTGCTCAAATTTGGTGAGCATGTTCGTCTAGTTAATACGAGCGATTCGATATGTGGCACATCCCGTGAAGATACCCGAGTGCGAAGAAAAGCTAGAGAGAAGTTGGTGATCGGTGAAGAAAGTATAGAAAATTCAACAACGTTGTGCCTCACTCGAGCGGCCAGATCACGCCACTCGCAAGCCCGATTGACGTGAAATCAATTCCATCGTGTGCGTAAGGTCTTGGGCTATCACTGACCCAAATCTTTACATGATGGATGATTGGATTCTGCACACGAAATCAACGAAGTTACTGCAAATCCCATCGTCAGAATTCAAGATTCCAACAAAAATTTCAAAGTTGTAAAATCTTTGTTCGGGCACGAAATCGAGTTGTGTTTGTTTCCTCGCGATTGTAATGATATGCTTAGTATAATTCAATGAAGAAACCACCGAAAAACATCAAGAAACGAGTACACCATCGATCTGAAGTTTCAATATCTATTCCAATTTCAAGTCACATGATCGCACTTTAAAAACACGATCTATGGCTCGAAGTTGGTATCAAATCGATCGCCATGTCAAGTCCTACAAGAAAAAAATCATCCTACGATCAGCTGGGTATCAAAACGACCCTGGATCATCCGTGCAAGTTCATGCAAGTTCTAGGGCAGCACAGGGACTGTTCGTGAATTTCACGAATTGTTAGAAAAGGGAAAATCTATCATTTTGCACCTTAATTTCTATTTTTTTTAATTCAATTTAATCATAATTTTCAACAAGTAGGGTTACTTTTGATCATCCACCCATGTTTGGGGCAAAGTCTATATATACATACCATCATTGGATGCACCAAAGGACTCGACCTTTCACAAAAGAGAGAGTTTCTACTTAATACAAGTTTATCTTTCTTCTCATTGTTGGGTCACGTTCGAGAGAGAGTGAGTGAGGTGAGAGAAACTCTTGACTAGTACCCCTAGGTTCGAGGTAAACCTTGTCTCTCTCATTTTCTTCTTCTTCTTCGCTCCCTTCTCTCCTCCCTTCTCCCTCATCTCCATCTAAGTTCCTCGTAGGGAACATACAGGGCAATGACAGTGCCATGCATGACTCCTCTGAGGTCACACAGGTCGCGCATGGCGATGGTAACACCATGCGTGAGTCTCCTTCTCTTTCTGGTATTCTATCTCCCTCTTCTAGTGTGGTCAGTAGACAATGCTGCCTATCACCGTCCACAGACATAGTTTTGATGTCTTAGTGAAGAACCCAAACGGTGAAACTACCAGTTGCTCGTCTATAGTAGACAGTGATACCCATCGCCGCTGCTAGAGATCTCGGCAACACCTCTCACCGTCCGTGAGCTTCCTTCACGTATTCAGTGCTTCTCACCATCCTTCCTGCGTCCCACGCCTATCGCCGTCTGCCTTGTGATGATTACCGTCGCAAGCTTCACAAATGATTATCGCTGCGCTTCATTAGAGACTACCGCCGCCCGCACGGGGGCGTGTTGACTCCTTATGTTGTCAATGGTGATGTCTAGCACCGTCCGAAGTTCATTTCTCACTCTTTAACCACTAGCCGTAGTGTAGAGTGCCGCTCAAGGGCCATGACACTACTACTCCACGGGCGTGAGTGGCAACGCCTAGAGCTGTCTAGACCCATCTCTTTGTCGTCATGTGTCTTCTTTTCACTCTCTTTTCTCTTCTCACTTGACTGAGTGTAGGACTTAGCCTAGCACCACCACATCGGTCTCGGTTTCGAGTAGTATTACCGTCGTGCTAGTCTTAAAGACTACGCCCGTCTTGCTACCACTCCGAGTCAGTGACTTCTAAGCTCCGATGCTACTCTCGCCTCTTCGTCAAGTTTTCTTCCCTTTTCTTTCTTTATTTGAACCTTATGCTTCATCGCATTCTCGTATGAACATACAGTGCCCTAAGACAAGGGTGGTCTCTTTGAGCCACTTGTCTCGCAAATTAACCATGGAAGTGTTGTGCAGAAAACAAGAGGATTGCATTTCATGGGAGGCGATTTTGAACCAGCTAAATCAACAGTGGGACTTTCTTCATTATCAAAGAGGGCACTCGTGCGAGCCAGCCCGAGTAAGTCCCGAACCCACCTTCAATTGCTCGCTCATCGGTTGGTATACCTGCCCTTGCTCTCCAGTAAGGTTCTGAGAGAGCGATCTCAAACCTTGGGTTTGTTAGAAGCCTGAGATACGTGCCGCCAAATCATCTTGAGCCGAAAGGCGAGATCGAGGCACCTAACCAGCTTAGTGACTCCACTGGGGACTTACTACTCCTTAGTCGGTTCACTCTTATTTGACCAGTATCATCTTTTACTTTATGCAATTATTTCTATGGCATCTGGGTTGTTCAACCCATTCATCAGAGTCGGGGACTTCCTTATCCCGGACACTCGTGGCAGTTTCGGGCAAAGGTCTTTGAGTACAGGTAAGCATCTCGAGCCCTGGTACTCAAAGGCCTTCCCTAAGAGTACCATCTTGAGCCAGCCTTAGGTTTACTATATACCTGATCCCCATAAAGGAATTCAGGGAAATTTCCTAATGTTAGACAGAGGCCTCCAGCCTCCAAAGCAAAAACCCAGCTTTCTTTCTATGTTGAGACCCCATTTTTGTTCCAATTGATAGACATGGCCCTTAGATGTTCAAAGAAGGTGGGGCATTTCAGCCCCCAAACTCGGTTTTGGAATGAGGTCCAAATTCACTTAAGGGTTAAGCAAAAAGGAGGCCTACAGATCCTGACCAGGGAAGGCTCTAAGGCAGTTGAGGTCACTCTTGACGATCTCTTGCCTCGTAATCCCCTTTTCCCTCTCTAATCTCTATAAATATTATTCGGTCATTACCGTCTAGAAGCGATAGTCCCAAGACCTTCGAGAACCTGTCCTCACAAGATTGGCATACAAGGCTCTAGTCCAGTCAAGGCAGGCTAAACCCCTCCTGACTGACTTGCCACGTACGACTCACCGACCTTGACAGTCAACTGCGCCACCAGGCTTTGACCCTCCAGAAGAGACAATCAGTGTCATGATGATCAACGACCCTGATGACGCTGGGGAGGAGTAGATGAACAAGTTCGAGAAAATGATGCAAGCTATCCTTGGAAAAATGGAATGCCTAGAGGCCTCCAGTTCCCCTTCTTCGACCGATTCCCCCACTGGTGAGGACACAGTTCCCAAGAAAACTCTTCCACCAGCCTCTCAAGATAGTTCTACCTCCCGTGGGGTCTCCCAAACCGACATAGATTCTATGGTGGCCTATAGCCTCAAGAACAAGGTCCCAGGCATGCAGGAGACACCGCTTTATCAAAAGCTGTACCCTTCGTACATCGACCAGGTGCCGTTTGCTTTGAACTTTCAAAAGGGAAAGCTCCCCCTATGCAATGGCACTAAGTCTCTGCATCAGCATCTTGCTCACTTCAGGACACCAATCGAGAGGCGGCATCTGACGGATGACTACTCATCCACTAGTTCGTTGAGACTCTCAAAGGGCCAGCCTTCCAGTGGTATGCTCAATTGCCTCCAAACTCGATACCAACGGAGTAGGAAATGGAACAGTTGTTCTACCAATGCTTCTACGAGGTCCAAAGGACCGTAGAAACCATCGAGCTCCTCCCTTTGATGTAAGACCCTGGTGAGAAGGAAGTGGTCCAGACCTTCATACAGAACATGCTTCCAAAGATTGCTCTGCATGTCGAGGCATCCAATCCACCCTCCATGTCAGAGCTCATCTCTTTGGCAGTTTGTATTGAGGGATTGTTCAAGCACCATAGAAGCCCTCGTCAGTAGCCTGCTGGCTCAAACTCTCGCTCCAACGGTCGGGGAACCCAAAAGGCAGTAATCAGTGCGGCTGTCACCGTGGTTGACACCAAGAGTGCAGCCCCTCAACTAGACCTTTCCAAGGCACAGACGCCTTAGGCTGGGGGTAAACAGCAGTCTTAGAATAGTGTCCCACCTCCTAAATATACTAGGCAAAATGACTACTGGATCTAGCACCAGAAGAAAGTTTTCCCCTTCGATAAGGAGTGGACTCCTGCACTGCTTCTACTGCTGTTGGAGCATAACATGATCCAGCTACCTGAGGCCGATACTGTAAAGTCGACTGGGCAGGAGGAAAATGAGAGGTATTGTGCCTATCACAGGGGGGTGTGCCACCCCACTTACGACTGTTATAGGCTGAACGAGACTATCAAAGCCCTTATCAATAAGAGTCAGATAAAGCTCGAAGAGTTGGAGAAGGCATTCGGGGCAACAGAGGCTTCTCACATAGCAACGATCCAAGTGGACGACGGGCCACCTGCTATCCTTCGTGCAGTTTTCTCCATAATACTTGAAGAAGGACTCGTCACTCTTAACCCGATAAGGCGGCCTAAGTTCCTGCCCGTAGGGATCGAGAACCTCTAGTGCACATACCATCAGATACGAGGTCATGATGTCACCGAGTGCACTGGCTTCCATAAGCTCTTTGCAGAGAAGATGCAGCAGTGTCAAGAAATTCAAGGCATCCCGGGAGGACACCCTCAAGTCCCTCAGCTGCCTGTGTGAGAACGCCTCCTCACTCAAGCCCAGTAAAATACTGAACAAGACCATTTTCAGGCCCTAAGACACAGGTGGGTCTCTTTGACCCACTTGTCTCACAAAATAACCATGGAATTGTTGTGAGAAAACTAGAGAATTGCAGATAAAGGGAGGCGATTGCAAACCAGCTAAATCAGCTGGGGGGCTTTCTTCATGATCTAAGAGGGCACTCGCGAGCCAACTCGAGTAAGTCCCGAACCCACCTTCAATTCCTCTCAAGGCAAAACCGAGGCGCTTGAGGATCTATATCCAAAAGGCAAGACCGAGGCACTTAACCAGATAATGAAGTGAACAGGTTCACTAGGAGGAAAGACCGAGGCACTCGTACAGGTCTGTTAGGGAAGGCGTGCGTTAAGACGCATGTAAAGGGCATGTGAGCTTGTTTAGGGGTGTGTTTAAGGTCATGCCTCCTAAACCTTGGCTAAACAGTTTAACGTCATGTGGTCAGGACGTGCACTATAGTTTTAAGGTCATATAGCTTGGACCGTGGCTATGCAATTTAAAATCATGCAGCTAGGACCATGCAGTTTAAGGTCGTGTAACTAAACCTACGTAATTATTTAAGGCCATATAGTTTGGACCATGGCTATGCACTTTAAAGTCGTGCAGCATGGACCATGCATTTTATGATCATCCAACTAGACTTCCACTACAGTTTAAGGTTGTGTAGTTTGGACCATACAGTTTAAGGTCATGCAACTAGACCTCCGCTATAGTTTAAGGTCCTGTAGTTTGGACCACACTATTTAGGGTCGTGCATCTAGACCGTTGTGTGGGTCGCCATGAAGGTCACGCTCCATGGGGAATAGGTCTGTGGATGGTTATCTAACTCCCTGGGGATAAAATGTTTAAGGCCATACACAAACAAAAGGCTCAGATGGAGATGGTGGCCCTACGAGGGATGGCAAATGGAAGTGGACTTCATGGGGATTAAGGGGTAAGAGTGACTCCGTGGGTGCGAAAGATATGATTCCATAGGTTTGTGGAAGGTAACCTGACTCCCTGGGGATAAGATAGAAAAGGGTCTAAGTGAGGATAATGGCAGTGCGAAACAGACCCACTAGGGATGGAAGAGGTAAACATGACCCCTTTTTGGCATAGTCCTAACTCCATTGGAATGACGGGCTGCAGCACATGTGTAACTCCTACTGGGAGTGATGGTTGACCAGGTTCAGACATGCGCGATAGTAACATGGGTGGCAGTAACACGAGCTGCAGTAGTCGTGGGTGTCAATAGCATCGACACACATGGTGCTAGCATGGATGAGAGTTACGTAAATGATGCTGAACAGTCGTTGACGTTAATCACATGCAGTGTTGATCAGTGACTTTCACATGTGGCGTTAGTCACAGACATCGTTGGTCAATGACTCTTATGCGCGGCGTCAGTCGCTCACGGCGTTGGTCCGTGTTCAAACATTGATCCTAGCTCGACCCTGTCCATTTGATGCTTGGTGCTTCATGGGCGATGGTAAGCCTCTATTCGAGATTTGGGTCTAAGCCCGACCCAGTCTGGCCCATGGCCGTTTGGTATTTAGGGACCTAACTGGCATTCTCAATTTATTGGGAGAACTATGGGGAAGCACTATCTATATAAGGGGGTAAACCCCTTTTTTCATCGCTTTACCAATGGTTAAGGAGATCTTAGCAGTGAGAGAGAGAAGCTTCAGTGAGAACCCCGGCAAGAACGCAGAGGTTTACAGGAGTTTACTGGCAAGAAAGTTCCTCTTGGGAACAGGGATCACCTGTAGGGGAACACAGGGGCATTCGTGAAGAATTGCAGCAGTCTGTGGGCGAGGGTTGCTGCCAGGGTGAGAAAAGCAGAGAGTTCACCGGGGTCTAGCGAGGAACTCCGACAGTAGTTTTGGAGTAGAGGGGTCCAAGTTGCAGCAGGGAACTATTATTGAACGTCCGCTAGCTTTTAAATTTCCAGTGGTTTTTCATTAGTCAAAGGAGAAAGGAAGGTGAGATAGTGGATTTTCGGGGAGTGGAGAGGTTTCTCGACGGGAAACTGCGAGGTCACAAGCCAGCGAACAGTCACTAAGAGGTGAATAATCATCTGAACAGTCACGGGAACTGAAGGGTCACCGGGAGTTGAATAGTCACTGGGGAGACAAAGGGTCACAAAGCATTTGAACAGTCACGAGCCAACACGCGTGGTGATAGATTGCACACAGTGCTCGTCATGAGACGAAAACCATGCCCCCATGCCCATTCAGTGATCCTTTAATGAGAAGCGGCAAGTCATGCTTGGCTGTGGTCATGCTCGGCGATCAATTCTGTGTGGTGAATATTACAAACAGCACTGAATCATGTGTGATGTCACGCACGACGTTAAGGCATACACGACGATGATCACGCACAATGCTAAGTGGTGCTCGGTGATGATCACGCTTGGCGCTGAGTCATGCGTGGAGATGATCTCACATGGTGTTGAGTCATGCATGGTGATGGTGACGCATGGCGATGACTCGGGTAGGCAAAGGGTGGTGACCAATGGTAAGGCCGGGCTTATGAAGCCTGTTCCTAGTCCTCTAGCACAACTATGCACTCCATGTTGTTCTGTGGAAGGGTGCTCACCGTGAAGTGGGTGTGCTGTCCATCCTATGCCAGTTCCTTGCCAGAAGGGTTAGCTTTGTATGTATGATATACTCGATCTAAGACCCTTCTACCTTCCTCTGCTGTAAGAGCACTTTTTGGCCTATAACCGTCCACGTTTCCTCAGATGGAAGAGTGACGTTCTTGTACAGCTACTCTCCTTTCTTCTGATGTGAGAGCAATACTGCATGATACATTTGTAACCACCCTAATAATGGACTTTTGACTTATAACTTGTAACTTCTTCAGTAAAAAGAATTAAGCTTTGCTGAATTCTTACTTGTCTTCTTTTTACCGTATTTTTAACTCTTTTTTGTTGTGCATTGAGTCTTTTGAGCAGGTATCATGGATAGTATTTCTTTAGGTATCACCCATTGGTAGGGGGCATTGCCTCCTCTGCATCAGGATGCGCCAATATGTAAGCCCCATTTGGCGAGACTTTCCTGACTATGAAGGGACCTTCCCATTTAGGTTCAAACTTCCCTTTGCAGTGCTCATGCATAACAATTGGCCTTTTGATGGCTAAAACCAGATCCCCACGGGTGAATGAGCGGACTTTGATTGACATTTCAAAGGCCCTCTTCATTCTCCTCTATTGAGTTCAAGATTTTGCTGAGCTTCTAACCTCTTTTCATCGAGAGCATGTAACACTTGATAACGAAGCCTAACCCTCTTGTTTTCAGTCAGTCCTTGATGTATGGTGACACACAGCGAGGGGAGTTGAATCTCAAGGGGCAAAACTGCTTCACCCCCATAGACTAGGGAATAAGGAGTGGAGATTTGAGATTGAGGCTTAGGAGGTGGTTGGGTATATGGGACCAGAGGCAACCCAGGGAATTTGAGGATGGGTGGATTGCCCGGAGTATTTGGGTGAGGAAGGATCCCAGGGCTCTTTAGGATGGGTAGATTGTTCGGGGCATTAGGGCGAGGAAGGAGTGGTGGACCAAAAAACTTCAGGACTCTTAGCCTTTGAGGTGGAGGTTGCAGCGTTTTCCCTGATCTTCTATTCATTTGCCCCGTGTTGGGTTATTCTTCCGAGATCTGCACCATATGACAGGCTTCTTGAAAATAGAATCTCTGTCCTCTTGATTCTCTCAGCCTCTACTCAAAGTTGGGCTCAAGAGGCCATTGGAGTTTCTTCGACTTTGACCTCTTGTGCTTCTTTGTGGAAGAAGATGGCTCTGCCTTAGCTCAAGCCGCCAGGGTGTCTGCTACTATCAAGAATCCAGCTGCCTGAGCTAGCATCTTTCTCAGCCGCCTCCAGTGCATCCTGGTTATATTGATTCCTTCGAGTTCTCTGCCAAGGGCCTCGATGTTTGGACATTCCCATGTTGTACCTATAGGAGACATAGAAGAGGAAGGGGAAGAAGAAGAAGAGGAAGAAGAACAACAGGGGTCAGTAGATAAGGGACTTTTAAGGTCATTGCCCTCATTTGACTGATTTGGGAAGCTTTTTATGTCATCACCAAAGTTCGACGTGTGCAAGGAGTCTTTTAGGTATTTCCCCTGCTTAGATCGTTGGGGGGTGCTTTTAATGTCATCACCCTCATTGGACATGCCCTGAGTAGAAGATGGCCAAGGGATATTCTCTTGATGAGGTGAGGGAGGAAGGATGATCGTGATAAGGATGAAGTCTTGTAAGGTTAGCAATGAAGGAAGAGGCCGGAGAAATTCTTGCTCAATGGGAGGTTGAGGAACCTTGTTTCTTTGGCGAGCAGCCCTTGGCGCTCGTCTTCTCTTGGTTTTCGTTGAAAGTGCTTGATTCATCTCGCAAGGTTTGTGAACAACCCTAGCTTGACGAACTGCCTCTAGCTTTAAGGACTTGAGTCTGCTTTGCCCGTGGTGGACTCTTCATGGCTGGAAAGTCGAGGGTTCAGCAGGATCGGAGACATCAACATGAGATTCATGCACTGAAGCATTCTCGTGGGTGGGGATGTTGTCTTGTGGATGATCTTCTGCGACCACATAAGCAATGTGACCTGTTTGAACCTTCTTTGCGACTATGGCTTAGAACCCATATCTGATGGTACAGGCACCAATAATTCTCGGTTCCTTGGGAAAGGCATCTAGGTTTCCTTGCCAGCTTTGATGTGACGAGTCCCTATTGGAGCCGAATAGAGCCTGAAGGAGATCTGATGGCTGCTTATCAGAAGAGTGCGGACCTTTGCTTTCCTCCAGTACTATCACCGCGAAGCAAGACTTAGTTTCCCTGAATGACATCCTTGAGTGTGTAGCATTCCTTTGTGGCATATCCTACGATGATAAGCATAGTAGCTTGTGTGGGTGTCAAGTCTGGCTTGATTAAGAAACTTGCTCTCGGGCAGCTCAATCATATTCTCCCTTCAGTAATAACCATAATAGTGCAGCAACCCATTGCTTCTCGAAAGGATCGACCTTATTCTTATGTTTGGCTCAATAATCATCTCGATTAAGGCTCGCAAGCGGGGGTTGGCCAGGTGCCTCGATCTCTCCCACAGGATCTAAATGATTTGGGGCATGTATCTCAGGTTTCTGGTAAACCTGGGATTTGAGATCGCTCTCTCAGAACCTTGCTCGAGCAAGGGTAGGTATACCAACCGATGAGAGAGGAATTGAAGCTCGGGCTGGCTTGCCTGGGTGCCCTCTTAGATCACGAAGAAAGCCCCCCAGCGACTTTACCTAGTTCGGAATCACCTCCCTTGACCTGCAGTCCTCTTGTTTTCTGCACAACACTTCTATGGTTAATTTGTAAGACAAGTGCGTTAAAGAGACCCACCGTTATCTTAGGGCAATGTACGTTCATGCAAGAGGGTGATGAAGCGTAAGGTTTAAATAAAGATAGAAAAAAGAAGAAAACTTGATGAGGAAGCAGACTAGCATGATAGCCAGGAAGTTATCGACTTGAAGTGGTAGCAAGATGGGCAAGGTTCTCAAGACCAACACGACAGTAATGCTACTCGAAATCGAAACTGATATGGTGGTGCTAGCCTAAGTCTACCTCAATCAAGCGAGAAGAGATAAGAGAATGAAAAGAAGAGACAAGACAACAGAGAGATGAGGTCCCGAACGCGTTAGGGGTTGCCGGTCACGACCATGGAGTAGCAGCGTTGTGGCCCTTAGGCGGCGCTCGACAATACTACTCATGGCTAGATAGTGAGAAATGATCCAAAGACAGTACTAGGTATCACTGTTGGCAACATAAGAAGACAACATGCCCCTGTGCAGGCAGAAGCGCAAGGCGGTAATCTGAGACGCACGACGATAGGCATGGGACGCAGGAAGGATGGTGATGAATGCTAAATACGCGAAGAACGTTTTGCGGATGGCGATAGGCATTGCCAAGGCCTCTAACAGGCGGTGAAGGGTATCGTCGTCTACTATAGATGCACAACAGGGAAAGACCACTGCGAGCGGCAACGGGATTCACCGTTTGGATTCTTCACTGAGACGTCAAAGCTACGCTTGTGGACGGCGATGGGCAGCATCATCTACAGGCCTCACTGAATGGAAGAGATAGAAGAAACTAAGGAGATGGAGAATTGCACATGGTGCTGCCATCGCCATGCCTGACCTGTGTGACCTCAGGAGAGGCATGCACAACACTGGCACTGTTGTGTATGACCCCTACGAGGAACTCAGACAGAGAAGAGCGAAAAGAGAGGAACTAAGAGAGAGGGAAGA
The DNA here is from genome assembly GCF_000471905.2 of Amborella trichopoda. Next base: position 2,720,633 of record NW_006499776.1, read on the forward strand.
AGAAAAGGAAAAGAAGAGAGAGAAGATTTATCTTGAACCTAGGGGTACTGGTCAAAAGGTTTCTCTCACCTCACTCTCTCTCTCAAACGTGACCCAACAATGAGAAGAAAGAGAAACTTGTATTAAGTAAAAACTCTTTTTTTTATTGAAAGGTTGAGTCCTCTGGTGCGTACAATGCTGGTACGTACATATAGAATTTGCCCTAAACATGGGTGGATGATCAAAAGTAACCATAATCACTAAAAATTAAGATTAAATTGAATTAAAAGAAATTTAGGGTACAAGATGATAGATTTGCCCCTTCTTAATAATTCATGGAATTCCAGAATGGTCATTGTTTTGCCTTAAAACTTGCATGATCTTGCATGGCTGATTCGTGGTTGTTCGGATGCCCGGTTGATCGTAAGATGATTGTTTTCTGGTAGGGCTCGGCATGGTGATCGATTTGATATCAACTTCAAGCAATGGATCATGTTTTAATTTCACGATCATGAGACTTGAAATTTGAATGGATCTTGAAACTTCGGATCGATAGTGTACTCGTTCCTTGATGTTTTTTAGTGATTTCGTCACTGAATCACACTGAGCATGCTGTTACGATCTCGCGGCAACAAATGCAGCTCAGTTCCATGCACAAACGAAGATTTTGCAACTTTGAAATTTTGGCCAGAATCTGGAATTTCGGTGATGGAATTTGCAATCGCATCGTTGGCTTTCTGTGCAGAATCTGGCCATTCATCACGTACAGGGTTTGGGTCTGTCTTAGCTCGAGACCTTACGCACACAATGAAATTATTTTTGCGATGATCGGGTTGTGAGTGGCAGAATCTGACTGCTCGAGCAAGGCACGACGCTGTTGAATTTCTTACACTTTCTTCACAGATCAACAAGTTCTCTCTAGCTTTTCTTGGCGCTCGGGTGTCGTCACGGGGCGTTCTCTCTAGCTTTTCTTCGCGCTCGGGTGTCGTCACAGGGCGTACCACAGATCGAATCGCTCGTCTTGACTAGACAAATATGCTCACCAAATTTAGGCATGATTTGACTTGGGATGGGTGAGATATAAGCATCGAAAGTCACTAGTTGTGACTGTCCCTTCCATGGAATGGAGTTGTAGGATGGTCGCATGGGATTAGCATGTAGCCCCTGCTCTTTCACTCTTTTACCTATAACTTCTTCTTGGAGCGTTCGTTCGGGCTAAAATTTTACCCTTGGAGGTTTTTGACCATGTCGGATCCAATGGTGGTAGTCCCATAGCAATTTGAGACACTGAAAAAATGTAGCTCTAATTATAGGGGTCGTTTCAAGGTGCTAGAGGTTGATTTTGGTGGAACTGTTTCTCAGTTTACACTGGCTTAGACATGTTGGACTACGACAAAACTTGGCAAGAGACTTTTGAGAGATAATATGAAGATTTTGGCCAATTTCAGGGCTATTATGAGACTGTGGAAATTTCCAATGTTTGCTAGGCTTTATTAAGCGGGGGCCCAATGTTGATGAAAAATACCATCCAACAGCATGCCCCACCGAATGTTGTGGTTCAAGAGAATCAAGAAGTATAATCATTTGGGTAGTTTTTAGGGATCTTGTTCAAGTCCTCACCCTCAAGGGACTATCGGCCTTTTTTGAAGGCTGAATGCTATGAACCTTTGGTCGGCATTGTTCGCTGCTACACCAGGTTTACTTTTGATGCTCAGGGTATCTCTGTAGGTCCCGTCTAGCAGGGTCCATTAGGGGGCTTCTCACCTGTCCCGAAAGTCTTGTCCCATGTAGGCTAGGGGGTTTTGGTGAGACGTACCCTGAAGCTTGTGGCAGGTTAGACCCTGGCTTCGTCAGTTTCTTGCCTTCTGATGGTCCTTGGCATTTTTGTAACGATCATTTAGTCATCATCCTCACCCACAAGGACTCTTGTTGTTGTTGAATTGGGGAGATCTTATTCCGTTATCACCCTCTGATGAGCCATGTTGCGAGGGATCTTATGCAGCTCTCACCCCTTGATGAGCCATGATTGTTGGGAGATCTTATGCAGCTCTCACTCCCTGATGAGCCATGTTGAAATGTGCAGGATCTAATGCTACTCTCACCCCTTGATGAGCCATGATTGTTGAGAGATCTTATGAGGCTCTCACTCTTGGATGAGCCATGTTGAAACGTGGGGGATCTTATGCGGCTCTCCCCCCTGATGAGCCATGATTGCTGAGAGATCATATGCGGCTCTCACTCCCTAATGAGCCATGTTGAAATGTGGGGGATCTTATGCGACTCTCACCCTCTGATGAGCCATGCTTGTTTGGAGATCTTATGCCGGTCTCACTCATTAATGAGCCATGTTGAAACATGGGGGATCTTATGCAGCTCTCACCCTCTTATGAGCCATGATTATTGGGAGATCTTATGTGGCTCTCACTCCCTGATGAGCCATGTGGTGATGCGATTAGATGCTGGTTTTTGAGAATTTTTGGCAAACCTCATTAGCCAGGATTGTGACTGTTTGGAGATTGAATGTTGGTTGTGGCAGTGGTTGCGTGTCAGCCTGTCTTATCGGTCCAAGCACCCTTTTACAGGTTTTCACTTGAACAAGGGAAGTGGCGTCATGAAGATAGTTTTCACCAACTTCTGCTATTTTTGCGCTCTTTTACCCATGTCCTACGGTCATGTCCACCCATTTCATATGTTTTTACTCACGATGCCTTTTTGGGGTTTTCACTGTGCCTAGATTTTGTTTTCCACGGAATTCTCTTACGCATGGTTTCGTGACCATGCCTGTCTGTCTTTTTTATTCATGGAGTTCCCTTGCCAAGTGTACACCATGCCCCTTTTTTTTTCATGTGAAGGCGTACGTAGAGTCGTGCCTTCGAGACCTGTGCGAAGCCTTTTAACGTCAAGCAGCCAGGACATGCACTATAGTTTAGGGTCATATAGCTGGACCGTAGTGCTGCTGAATGGCAGTTTGTGGAGGCCATAGAGTGAGCTTAGTGATGACTTTGACTCACTTGGGAAGATGGCATGAAGTTGCCTTGTGAAGAGTTGATGATGGATGGATGGTGGGTGAATAATAATGACCCACTAGCTAATGGCGAGTATGGCTCATGAAAAGGGTTTGCCATTTGGTGAGCATGGGAAGAGATGGTAATGATGGTGAAGGTGGTGCGCACACACGAATGGGCCGGCTAGGGAAGGCGTGCATGAAGGTACACGTAAAAGGCGTGTGCACGTATGTAGGCTCACCAGGGAGGAAATGGAGGTGGGATGTGCACACGAACGGGTCATTTAGGGAAGATGTGCGCGATGATGTACATAAAAGGTGTGTGCACATATATGGGGGCATCTTTAAGGTCATGCCTCCTGGACCTGGGCAAAGTAGTTTAACATCATGTAGCCAGGACGTGCACTATAGTTTAGGGTCATACAGCTGGACCGTGGTTATGCGGTTTAATGTCAAGCAACTAGGACCATGCAGTTTAAAGTCGCGCAATGAGACCTCTGCTACTGTTTAAGGTCATAAAGTTTGGACCACGATCATGTAGTTTAAGGTCATGCAGCAAGGACCAGGGCTGTGAAGTTTAAGGTCATGCAATACGGACCAGTGTGTGGGTCATCATGTAGACAAAGCTACATGGGGGATGTGTTGTGGACAGAAATCTGACTTCCTGGGGATAGAGATAGTTAAGGCTATACACAAGTGAGAGGTTTAGATAGAGATGGCGACACTCGAGGAGTGGGAGACGGGCGTGACTTCTTGGGAATTAGGAGGTCCAGTGTGACCTCTTGGGGATAATGAGCAATGACAAACATGTGACTTTGCTGAGGATGATAGGCCAGAGCACAGATGAGCCTCATAAGGGTTGAGAGGATAAGAAGGGCCTTAAACTCCTTAGGGATAGTGGGTCGTAGTAAGACGTGACTCTTACTGGGATGTTGGTGTGAAACAAACCCATTAGGGGTTAAAGGGGCAGGTATGACTCTTGCACACATCTAACTCCACTGGGGATGTTGATGAAATACCCTTTTAGTGAGGACGTGTTTTATCTCTCGATTGGAGTTGTGTGTATGGACCCTTTGTCGTGCCGTGCATTACAATTTTAGGGTCTTGTAGCTTGAACCATGGCTATGCAGTTTAAAGTCATACAGCTAGGACTGTATAGTTTAAGGTCATTCAACTTGATCTTCGCTACAGTTTAAGGTCGTATAGTTTGGACCAGGACTGTGCAATTTATAGTCATGCAGCATGGAACGTGGTCGTACAAATTTGAGTCATGAGACAAGGACTATGCAGTTTAAGGTCATGCAATTAGACCTTCGCTACAGTTTAAGGTCATATAGTTCGGACCGTGCAGTTTAGAGTCGTGCATCTGGACCATGGTCGTATAGTTTTGAGTCATGAGAAAAGGGCTATGCAGTTTAAGGTCGTGCAACTAGACCTTCACTATAGTTTAAGGTCACATAGTTCGGATCGTGCAGTTTAGGGTCGTGCAGCTGAACCGTGGTCATACAGTTTTGAGTCATGAGATAAGGAGTATGTAGTTTAAGATCATGGATTTAGACCTTCACTATAGTTTAAGGTCATATAGTTCGAACGATGGTTTTATAGTTTTGAGTCGTGCGACAAGGACTATGTAGTTTAAGGTCGTACAACTAGACCACCACTATAGTTTAAGGTCATATAGTTTGGAGCATGCAGTTTAGGGGCATGCATCTGGACCGTGGTCTTACAGTTTTGAGTCATGAGATAAGGACTATGTAGTTTAAGGTGGTGCAACTAGACCTTCGCCACAATTTAAGGTCATATAGTTCAGACCATGTGGTTTAGGGTCGTGCATCTGGACCATGGTCGTACAGTTTTGAGTCATGAGACAAGGACTATGCAGTTTATAGTCATGCAAATAGATCTTCGCTATAGTTTAAGGTCATATAGTTCGGACCATGTAGTTTTGGGTCGTGCATCTGAACCGTGGTGTAGTCAGGGTATTTGACTCCATGGGGAGCAGAGCCGTCACTGGAGGCTGGATTCCCCGATGAGGCTGTGGTGCAGGGGATGAACTTCCTGAGAGTACAGGACGATGGTCCAGCTGAGAGTGCCATGGGGTGCGTGTGGCACTAAGTGTCGGATGGCGCAGGCTGCATTAGGCCCCTTGGTGAAGCTAGTGGCCCTTGGTTAAACGCGCGGCAATAATTCTTTCAACAAAGCGTGCGGCGACAGACCTTGACGAAGGCACGTGGACATGACCATTGGACGAGGGCTCCAGGCAATGACCTTTGACAAAGGCACGCAATGATGGTTCATGACGAAGGCACATGACGGTGACCATTTGACGAGGCCACGTGGGTGATGGCCTTTAACGAAGACATGCAGTGATGACCCTTTGACGAGGGCGCATGACGATGGCCCTTGACAAAGGCACCTAGTGATGGCTCTTGACAAAGGCTCCCGGTCATAGCCAGCTGGGTGAAGGGCACGTCGATAGCCCTCTCAGGTCTCGGGCTTGACCCAGCCCGGCCTGGTCTTATTGTCTCCAAGAATTGGGGATTGGAACATCATTTTGTGTTTGTCGAGGGTAGTTTACAACACTGTTAGGTATAAAAGGGGAAAAACCCCACTTTAATAGTTTACCGAAGGGTAAAATAATAGAAGGGTTTTAGAGAGAGAGGGCCAAAGCTTTTGACGAAGGTTTTTTGGCGAAAACTTCCTAGCCAAAATTTGTAAAGACAGGCAGTTAGGAACTTTTTATACGAGCTTCAAGAGGTCACAAAGCTTAGTGTCATGACTGCGAACCTTTTCAGGAAGTGCCGAGGCTTCATGAGCAAGGACAAGGCTTCTCGAGGCCTTAACAGGACTTGAAGAGGTGCCTTGCCGGGGTTTGAACTCTTCTCTGTTCATTCTGCTGCTGAAGGAGAGATTGTAGTGAGTTCAGAGGGCTCTGTAGGTCCTTTGGTTTTCGAAGGAGAAGAAGGGAGAACAGCAGTGGGCTCATCGAGAACTTAACGGAATTCTGGTGAGTTGGTGGTAAACTCGTTGAAGTGGGAAAAGCAGGGAGAAGGGAGATCCGCAGGGTCTTAAGGAAGCCTTCTGGGGATTCCAGTGGTTTTCTACTAATTCTGGCAGTGAGTGGAAGGCAGGGCAGAGTTTTCTCGGTGGACGGGAGTGGATTCCCAGCGAGGAAGGCAAATGCCGATGGGAACCCGAGGGGTTGGGGGATGAGAAGGTGGCCGGTCGTCACGGGGCGGTAGCTAGGGAAACTGAAGAAACACAAGGGTTAATGCCCTCTGAGAATTGGGGATGGTGGGTACCGAGGTACGCCTAGGTCATGCACGACATTAAGTCATATGCAGGGTCGCCTTCGTGCATCCCTAGGCCATGTATGGTGATAGGCACGTTAAGGAGCATGCTGGTCCCGATGATCGTCTCTCACGGCGTTGGTTTTCCCATGGTGATGGTAGAACATGGCACTTTGTTGCGCAAGACGATGGTTACACGTGGTGTTGAGTCATGCGTGGCGATGATCATGGATGATGATGTCTAGCAGGGGTCAAAAATGAGAAGGTTGCGCCGCCGTGGTCTGTTGGTAGTCAAATCATCCGGCACAGCCGTGAAGTCCATGTTGTTCCATCGTGGGCCGGTCCCTTGAAAACCAGCCATGCCCTTTCAGTTGAATTGAAGCTGAATCAGAAATGGTTGGATCCTTCTTTTGGTTTGTAACGGTCCTCTTTTGGTGGGACTGAAGTTAACTTCTCCAAGTGGTTTTGCTTCTTCTTCATGAGGAGAGCATTTGTTTAGTTGGTTTGCTTCTTCTTCATGAGGATAGTGTTTCTTTTTAGCCTGTAGCTATCCTCTTATCCTCAAATGCAAGAGCTTTGTATCTTCTCAAGTAATGAGCATTTGATTGTAACTTGTAACTCTTTTTAATGCAATGAAAGAAACAAACTTCTTTTGAACTGGCTTGATGCTCTTCTTTTTCATTTCCTTCTTTTCTTGTTGCACATACCGCCTTTTTAAGGATATATCAGGGATAGTACTTCTTTAGATATCGTCCATTGATAGGGGGTATAACCTCTCCTTTATCCGAGTTTACCAGTACATAGGCCCTATTTGGCGTGGCCTTTTTTACTCTGAACGGACCTTCCCATTTAGGCTCGAATTTTCCTTTGCGGCGCCCATGCATAACAATCAGTCTCTTGATTGCTAAAACAGACTTGTCAAAGGCTTTCTTCATTCTTCCTTGATTGAGCTCGAGGTTCTACTAGGACTCTAGTTGCTTTTCATCAAGGGAATCCAACTCTTGGTAATAGAGCTTGACGCTGTCATTTTTAGTCAGTCCCAAATTTATAGCGATACAGAGTGAGGGTATTTGAACCTCGAGGAGCAAGACCGTCTCACCTCCGTAGACCTGGGAATAAGGAGTGGAGTTTGTACCATTTCGAGTGGTGGTGTGATAAGCCCACAAAGCTTCAGGCAGTTTCTCGTGCCAATTCTTCTTTGATTTCGAAACCGACTTCCAGAGCACCCAACACAGAGTTTTGTTGAACGCCTCAGCCAATCCATTGGCTCGAGGGTAGTACATAGTCGAGTACTTCCACTCGAATCCAAATTGGTTGACCAGGAAATCAAGATGATGCCTTTTGAACTGAGGGCCTTTATCAGATATTATCCGGTCCGAAACTTTGAATCGATAGATGTTGTGATGACGCATGAAGTTGGTTAATGTAGTCCCAGGAACTTGCTTGAGAGGATCGCTTCAGCCCACTTGGAAAAGTAGTCTGACGTCGTCAAAATTAAGGCATGACCCAAGGCAGAAGGGGGATCGATGGGTCCTACAATGTCCATACCCCACTGGGAAAAGGGCCACGAGATCACTGTAGGGTGGAGAGGCTCCGGAGGTTGATGAATAAGGTTGAGTAATCTAGCACACCTGACATCTTTTTGCATAGTTTTGAGCGTCGACCACCATACAAGGACAATAATAGCCGAGTTTGTGTATGCGCTAATAGTGCACTTCTTCGAGTACTTTGCTTGCCTTTTGTGTATCGACACCTCTGAGGAGAATTCCATCAAATGACGGACGAAAGAGGACATCTCCATCAAGAATGGTGTACTTGGTTGACATCCGTCATATGCCATTGTGTTCAGCCCGTTCATAAGGTAACCTTCCATGCTTTATGATGTCCATGATAGGCTCCATCCAGTCCTTTACTTGTTCAACTTCCGCATACATTAGGTCAAAGAATTCAGGCTCCTGCTCCTTGACCTTGGATCCTTTTCCTTGGGGCATTTCTTGCTCTGCCTCGTCGATATCCTTCACTGCGAGGAATGCCCCGAATGGGTAAGGCGAGCATTCGGGGAAGACATCCCTCTCGTCATCTGTGTCAACTTTGGCTCTTAGGTCAATGTGTCTCCATTCGGTTACCCAGACTGGAATGGGCCCTGATAAAGACAATTGAATCCGAGCTTAGAGAGTGCATTAGCCTATGAGATTAGCCTTCTTGGGAGGTCCTACGGCTGAGTTTGTGCCACACAAAAAACTTCTTCATTTGGGAGGTTGCTCCACAGGGGAGATTATGAAGGAACTGGGTGAGCCGCGAGGAAGTCTGCTAGGGCTTGACCATTGAATGCCTTCCGTGGTACCAGGGCTTGAGGAGGTCGAGACCCACGAGCTTGTGTCTGTGAGGGGTGAGGCAGAAGCCCATCTTTCACAGACTGAAGCTGTGCATGTTGGGAGGGAGGGTGGAGTGGTCGACCCTCAGGTGCCCAAGGTGGCGTAGAGCTAGCGTTGCCTCAGGCTATGGAAAGAAAATGCATGGCGCATGTAGGGTTCGTCTTGAGAAGGCCTAACCCTGGATGTGAGCTCAAGGCAATGTGAGGGTTGCCCCGAGGTGCGACTCGAGTGGATGGACCACGAGCCCTTAGATGTGTGCGAGGGTTGAAGATCTCAGGACCTCCGCCTCTATGTGTCGACCCTCTAGGTGTGGAGGCTCGGGGTGGTGAAGGAGCATAAGGGTTCGCCTTTCGGCAAATCTTAGGAGCTATGACAAGTCGTTTTCCTTTCACGAAAGTGATGGGGGCAGCCTTCCGGCGTGCCTCAGCAATATGACCAGCACGAGACTTGTCGGTAGCAGGGTGTGTGATATGTGTGGTCACATATGTGCCACCGATGCAAGAGGCCTTAGTGGGGGGTCCACTGGGTGAGGCAGAGGGGAGGCGGGGACTTTTAAGTCCCCTCTCGCACTGATCTAGGTGAGCACCTGGGAGCCGGACCGTGAGTCCTTACTCAGGAGGCGAGTAAGGAAGGTAGCTTGAGGAGTTCACTTTCTTGGGACAGTCACAAGTGCAGGGATAAGGAAGTCCTCGACTCAGATGAATGGGATGAAGATCCCAGGTGCCAAAAAAATTAATGCAGAAAGTAAAAGAGGATACTAGTCAAACAAGAGCGAGTCGACTAAGGGGTAGTAGGTCTCAGTGGAGTCGTTAAGCTGGTTAAGTGCATGTATCTCGGGTTTTTAGTGAACCCGAGATTTGAGATCGCTCTCTCAGAACCTTGCTCTAGAGTAAGGGCAGGTATACCAACCGATGAAAAAAGAATTGAAGGTGGGTTCGGAACTTAATCAGGTTAGCTTATGTGGGTGCCCTCTTAGATCATGAAGAAAGTCCCCCAGTTGCTTTAGCTGGTTCAAAATCGCCTCCCTTGATCTGCAATCCTCTTGTTTTCTACACAACACTTCTATGGTTAATTTGCAAGACAAGTGGGTCAAAGGGACCCACCCTTGTCTGAGGGCAACGTACGTTCATGCGAGAGGGTGATGAAGCATAAGGTTTAAATAAAGATAGAAAAGAGAAGAAAACTTGATGAGGAGGTGAGACCAGCATGATAGCCGGGAAGTTATTGGCTCGGAGTGGCAGCAAGATGGACATGGTTTTCAAGATCAACATGACGGCAATGCTACTCGAAACCGAGACCGCTATGGTGGTGCTAGGCTAAGTCTACCCTCAATCAAGCGGGAAGAGACAAGAGAATGAAAAGAAGAGACGTTACGATAGAGAGTGAGAAATGAACTACAGACAGCACTAGGTATAGCTGTTGACAACATAAGAAGACAACACACCCCCGCGAGGGAGGCTGTAGTCTATGATGAAGCACGTGACGATGGTCATTCGTGAAGCACGTGTTAGTAATCCTCACGAGACCCACGACGATAGGTGTGGGATGCATTAAGGAGGGTAATGAATCCCGAATACATGAAAGACGCTTCGCGAACGGCGATAAGCGTTCCTAAGGCCTCTTGTAGGCGGCGAAGTGTATCACCATCTACTATAGACTCGCAACAGGGTAAGACCCTCGAGGGTGGCAATGGGTTTCGTTGTCAGGATTCTTCACTGAGACGTCAAAGCTATGTCCGTGGGTGGTGATGGGCAGTGTCATCTAGATGCCTCACTGGACGGAAGAGATAGAAGAAAACATGGAGAAGGAGACTCGCGCATGGTGCTGCCATCGCCATGCGCGACCTGTGTGACCTCAAGGGAGGCATGCACGACGCTGCCACTGCCGTGCATGACCACTGTAAGGAACTTAGACAGTGAAGAGAGAGAAGATAGGAAAGAACAGAGGGGAAAGAAGAAATGGAAAAGAAGAGACAGAAGACTTACGTCAAACCTAAGGTTACCGATCAAAAAATTTCTCTCACCTCACTCTCTCTCTCAAATGTGACTCAATAATGAGAAGAAAAAGAACCTTGTATTAAGTAAAAACTCTCTCTTTTTGTGAAAAGTTGAGTCGTCTAGTAGGTATAATGCTGATACATATATATGTAATTTCCCCCAAACATGAGTTGATGATCAAAAGTAACCCTAATTGTTAAAAATTAAGATTAAATTTAATTAAAAGCTTAAAAAATAGGGTACAAAATGATAGATTTGCCCCTCCCTAACAATTCGTTGAATTTCAAAACAGTCCTTGTATTGCCCTAGAACTTATGTGATCTTGCATGGCTGATCCAAGGTTGTTCTGATACCCGGTTGATTGTAACATGATTGTTTTCTTATAGGGCTCGGCAAGGCGATCGATTTGATACCAACTTCAAGCTATGGATCATGTCTTTAGTGCACGATCATGTGACTTGAAATTTGAATGGATTTTGAAACTACGGATCGATAGTGTACTCGTTCGTTGATGTTTTTTGATGAGTTCTTCTCTAAATTACGCTGAGCATGTTGTTACGATCACGGGGCAACAAATGCAACTCGATCCGTGCTCGAACGAATATTTTGCAACTTTGGAATTTTGGCCGCAGTCTGGATTTCGGTGACATAACTTGCATTTTCTTCGTTGGCTTTGTGTACAGAATCCGACCGTCCATCACATACGGAGTTTGGGTCAATGATAGCTCAAGACCTTATGCACATGATGGAATTACTCTCTCAACGATCAGGATCGTAGACAGCGTGATTTGGCCGCTCGAGCGAGGTAGGATGCTGTTGAATTTCTTGCACTTTCTTCATAGATCATGAACTTCTTTCTAGCTTTGCTTCATGCTCGGGTGTCCTCATGGGGCATGCCACATATCGAATCGCTCGTCTTGACTAGACAAACATGCTCACTAAATTTGAGCTCAATCTGACTTGGGATTGGTGAGATATGAGCATCGAAATTCTCTGCTCATGACTGTCTCTTCCATGGTGTGGAGTTGCAGAGTGGCCGCACGGGAATAGTGTCCGGGCCCTCCTGTTTCACTCTTTTGTCAATAACTTCTTCCTAGAGTTTCTGTTCGATGTAAAATTTGACCCTAAGCGGTTTTGGATCGTGCTGGATCCAATAGTATTGGTCTCACAACGATCTGAGACACCTAAAATGTAGCGGTCGTTTTAGGGTGTAAGAGGCCGATTCTGCTGGAACTGTTTCTTAGTCTGCACTGCCTTAGACATGTTGAATTATGACAAAACTTGGCAGGAGAATTTTGAGAGACCTTATGAAGATCTTGGCCAATTCCAAGGCTATTTTGTGAGTGTCAAAATTTTCATTGTTTGTTAGGCTTTATTGAGAGGGGGCCTCATGTTGATGAAAATGCCTTCCAATAGGGGTACCCGGTTATATGATTGTTGTTGTTTGCCTGCCTAAGGTGATTTCACTTTGCCTACCCCTTTGGAGAGGTCCAAATTTTGAGAGGTAGCCATCTTTGGATCACTGACGGTGACGACTGCGTTGATTAGCCCTTTTTGTTGATTGCCTTGGGCATTGGTTCTTGGGCTCCCATTGCCCCGGTTGTTTCCTACGCTTGCGAACTATTGTCGTGACCTTCCATGGTGGCGTGACAAGCTTCCTATTCGAACCGACTTAGACATCAGCTCTAACATGGAGGTCGGATTTGAGGCCTCAGCATGAAGAGCAATCTCAGGTCGCATGTTTTGCACACAGGTTTGAATTGCTTCCTTCTCAAGCATGGGGTTAGGATGGCGAGCAGTGAAATCCCTCCATCTTGTTATGAATTGATCCACGGGCAGTTTGGTTCCTGAATCAAGGTGAGAAGCTCGATGGTTTGGACCTCTCTCTTGACCTCATAGAAGCGCTGGTGGAACAGTTTCTCCATTTTCTCCTTAGTATGTACTTAATTCGGGGGAAGCCGAGCATACCACTGCAAAGCCAAGCACACCACTGAAGAGCCGGGCCATCAAGGGTTTCAAAAAATTGACGGAGGAGGAGTCTTCCATCAGCTTTTGTTTCTCAACATGCCTCTTGGAAATGCGCAATATGCTGGTGCGAGGATTTTTTACCATCGAATAGGGGAAGCTTCCCTTTTTTGTAGTCCAAGGGAAACGAAACCTAATCAATGTTGGAGGGTTACAGCTTTTTGTAAAGCGTTGTACCTTGTATACCCAGGATTTGTCTGTTCATTAGGCTATGGCTTACCATGGCATCGATCTCTGCCTATGAGATGGGGTGAAGGATGGAATTGTCCTGTGAGGTAGGAGGTGGAGGCTGCCTTGGAGCTGCATCATCAGAGTGATGGGAGTCGGCCTCACGATGGAACCCGAGGTGGCGAAGGAATGTGGGGGGGACAATTAGGGCGACCCACAAAATCAACGACAACTTCCTTGCCTTTTGCAGAAAGGGATTGGGCAGCCTTTCGGTGTACCTTGGCAATACGACTGACAAGTGACTTGCCGGTGACAGGATGCATGTTGTGAGTGGCAAAAGAAGTGCTACCAATGCAGAGTGCTTTGGTGGGGGTTCCACCAGAGCTAGGAAATGGGGAGTTAGGGACTTTTAAGTCCCTTCTCACAGCTATCCAGGTTAAGACCTGGGAGCTAGACACTGGGTCTTTGGTTAGAAGGAAAGTTGGGAACATCTCCGGACACTCATGAATGCGGGGATGAGAAAATCCCTGATCCAAATAAATGGGTTAAAAAACCCAGAAGCCACATGAGTGTAGAAAAAAAAAGGAGAGACTAGCCAAACAAGGACGATCCGACAAAGGGGTAGTAAGTCCCCAGTGGATTTGCCAAGTTGGTTAGGTGTCTCAATCTCACCTTCCTGATCAAGATGACCTGGTAGCACGTATCTCAGGTTTCAGGGGAACCTGGGACTTGAGACCGCTCCCTCAAGAACCTTGTTACAAAACAAGGGTAGGTATATCAATCGATGAGAGAGGAATTTAATATGAAGTGGGGACACACCTCACCTAGGTCCGTGACTCACTTGGGCACTCTCTTAAATCGTGTCGAAAAGCCCCCCATTCTTACAACTGGTTCAAAATCGCCTCCCTTGACCTGTACTCTCCGGTTTTGCACTCACACACACACGGTTAATTTATAAGACAAGTGGGCCGAGGGAACCACCTTGTCTTTAGGCAAATACACACATGCATGCGCATTCAAGGAAGAAAGGGAAGGAATGAGATGAAGATTGGGATGATAAGAGGAGAAGGAAGAAATAGAATGGAGGGAAGAGAAGAAAAGAAAGAGAATTTTAACCAGGTGGCTAGAATGACACAAGAATTTTAACCAGGTGGCGAGAATGACACAGTAGCTTGATCAGTATGGTGATTGACATGTGTAGTAGCAAGACGAGCATGGAAACTCAGATCGGCACGACAATAATACTACTCAATGACAAGACCAACACCGATCAGCCCGACACAATGGCTAACTTGTCGTGATAGCAAGATGGGCACGGTAACTCAAACTGGCATTGTGAAAATACTGCTCGATGACGAGACTACCATGACAGTGCTAATCTTAGCATTCCTTGGTTAAACGAAAGAGGAAGAACGGAAGAAGAGAGAGAAGAAAGGAGGAAGAGAGAGAAAAGATAAGAGAGAAAAGAGAAGAGAGAAAGAGAAATAAGAAGAGAGAAGAGCGAAGAGAGAAGAGAAGAAAAGAGAGACGAGAGCGAAGAGAGAAAAAAGAAAAGAGAGATTAGAAGAATAGAGAAAGAAGAGAGAAAAAAGGAAGAGAGGAGATAGATTGGAAAAACAGAGAGAAAGGAGCGAGAGAGAGAAGAAAGAAGAGAGAGAAGGAAGAAGAAAGAAGAGAGAGAAAAAAAGAGAGAAGAAAGAAGAAAGGAAGAAGAGAGAGAAATGGGCAAGAAGCATGGACGTCGATGGGGTTCCGTCGTCCATGACAGAGGAGAGAGAAGAAAGATAGAAGCATGGACAGTGATGGGGTTCCACTGTCCATGATAGATGAGAGAGAGGGTAAGAGCATAGACGGTGATGGATCTCGCCATCCCAGACAAAAGAGAGGGTAAGAAAGAGAGAATATGGATGACTATAAGCTCTGCCATCCTTGATCGGAGAGAGAAAGAAGGAAAGTGAAAACATAAATGGCGTTAGGTTCCATCATCCATGACGAGAGAGAGAGAGAGTCAAGGAAGAGAATAAAAGACATGCACGACGATAGGTATTACCACATGTGTCAGAAAGGACTCGGACATGACCCGGCCCGCCACTCGGGAAAGGGCCCTATTCAATGTCCTAATCAGGGAATAGGGACGAAATGTCGCCGGCGACGATGGACATCACTGTGCACGATAGGAGGGAAAGGAACTTAGACAAAGGCTTAGCCCGCCACTCGGGTTAAGGCCCAGCTCACTATGCACGTTCCAAAGATAAGAAAAGATGGAGGATGTCATGCTCGGAGATGGGCATCATTGTGCATGGTTGGAGAGGAGAGAGGAAAAAACAAAGAGAGAAAGAAAGACAGAGAAGAGGAAAAAGTATAGTGAGGGATAGGAAAGAGAGAGAAGGAAGGCCAAGGGGAAGTAGAGATAGAAAAGGAAAGAGAAAGACAAAGAATAAGAAAGAGCAGGAATGAGAGAGGAAAGAGAATAAGTAGAACAAAGGAAAATAAGGGAAGAGAGACATGCATGGTAGCGTCTACTGTCGTGTATGTTGAGAGTGAAGAGAGAGACAGAAAGAGAAAGAGAGCGAAATAAAGAGAAGTGGAAGAAAGCGAGAGAGAGACACGCATGGCGATGGTTACTACCGTGTGTGTTTGAGGAAGGCAAGAGAGAGACAGAGAAAAAAAAGAAGAGGGAGAAAGAAAGAAGAGGAGAATAAGAGAGGAGGAGGGATAAAGTTACCTTCATCAAGGTGTACTAGACTTTTTATTCTCTCTCCTATCTTTCTCTTAGACATTCCCACAATTTTAATGTAAAACTCTCAAATTTTATTCATGAGATTGAAGCCCTTTACTATTAGGTTTTGCATGTATTTATAAACTTGGGCCCAAAACATGGGTGGATGCCCAAATTTTGACCTAATTGATTATAATTACAATTTATTTGAATTAAATAAAATCTAAAAATTTGCACAAAATGATGGTTTTACCCCTGCCCAATAATTCATAAAATTCCAAAACAGTCCCCACTGCTGCCCTAGAACGCCTGTGATATTCCATGCATGATTCGGGGTTGATCCGACTCCCATTTTACAAAAGATGATTACATTCTCATTGAAATTGGCATGACGATCGCTTTGGTACCAACTTCGGCCCATGGATCGTGTTTTTAAGCCACGATCATGTGACTTTAAATTTCCACGAATCTTGAGAACATTGTATCTATAGTGCACTCATTTATTGATATTTTTTTTGTGATTTCTTCACTGATTTGTTTTGATCATGCCATCACGATCGTGTTACAACAAACACAGATAGATTTTGTGCCCGGACAAAGATTTTGCCATCTTGGGTTTTTGGCCGGAATATTGAATTCTTATGGCTGCAATTTACATCAACTTTATCGGCTTCGCACGTGAAATCTTACCGTTCATCATGTACAAAGTTTGGCCCAGATGTAGCTTCAGACCTTACGCACGCAATGGATTTGGTTTCCCATTTATTTGTTGTGCGAGTGTCATGCTACAACTGCTCGAGTGAGATGCGTCGTTGTTGAATTTTCTGCAACTTTCGCCACAAATGGTCACCTTCTCACTAGATTTTCTCCTCGATTGGGCATTTTCACTGGTTATATCACATATCAAAATTCTCATCTTGATGAGACGAACACGCTCGCAAAATTTGAGCTTGATCTGACTCCAAACTAGTGAGATATGAGTTTTCAAAGTTGCTACTCATGACTATGCGAACCAGTCTCATTTAATGGAAATTAGTGTAGGGAGGCCGCACGAGAATATCGTGTGGCCTACTTCTTTTTAATGTTTCATCCATAACTTTGTCTTGAGAGACCTTGAAAAGGTGTTCGAGTGATTACACTTGCACCAGCTCAAAATGAACCCGCTAAAGTGCGCTTTTGGCGTGCGTTCAGGTATGTTCTTAGGGTTTATTATTGGACACCAAGGGCTTGAAGTTCAGCCAATCAAGATCAAGGCAATCCAAGAAATTCCATCACCAACTACACTGCAGGAACTGTTCTCTCTTCAAGGGCAGCTGACATACATCGCAGGTTCATCTCAAACCTCTCAGGTCACTGTAAACCCTCTACGCACCTATTAAAGAAAGATACCCCATTCATCTGGGATGAAGCATGTCAGGCAGCCCTTGATGACATCAAGCATTATTTACTCAATCCTCCAGTACTCTCCACCTCGATAAGGGGAAGAGCTCTTATCCTGTATGTGACAGCTCTAGATGAGTCGCTTGGGGCATTGTTGGCGCAGAACAATGACGAAGGAAAAAAGACCACACTGTACTATCTCGACCGCAAGATGCAAGGGGCTAAGAAGAATTATCCCCTATAGAAAAGATGTGCTTGGCCCTAATCTTCACAGTCAAAAACTTTGTCACTACTTGCTCGGTCATGAAGTGAAACTTATACTAAAAGTAGATCTTGTAAAGTTTTTCATGATACGCCCATGCCTGTCTGGATGTCTTGCTAAGTGGGCATTATTCCTGATGGAATTTGACGCACATATGTCCCTCAAAATTCCATCAAGGGCCAAGCCTTGGTTGATTTTCTCGCAGCACACCCCGTATCGGCAGAATCTCCTTTATCAAGTGACCTCCCTGATGAAGAAGTATTCTGCGCAGAGCTTGCTCACACGTGGGAAATGTACTTCAACGGAGCCTTCCAATCTGATCGAGGAGGTGCCAAGGTGGTATTCCTGACTCCAAAAGGAGGAGTACTGCCACTTTCCTTCTCTCGCCGAGGCCGGTTCCAATAACAAAGCAGAATATCGGGCCCTTATAATTGGATTGGAGATAACCTTTTATCTAGACTTGGAGCAGCTCAAGATCTATGGCGACTATGAGTTGGCTATTCGATACCTCAAGGGAATATATGACATAAGAAAAGACACTCTCAAGCCTTATCATGTTACTGCAAAATCACATAGGGCCCAGTTTGAGGATGTAACCTTGAGTCACATCCCCAGGAGGCTAAATTCACAGATTGACACACATGTAAAACTCAAGGCTACAATTCAATTATCCTCATCAAGACCCACGCTTGTCTGGGTGGCAGAGTGGAGACACATTGAACAGAGAATCGAGGTAGACGCGGATGATGACATAAATCTCCCGAGTGCCCTCCTTACCCATTCAAAGCACTTCTATCAGCTATAGAAGTTATTAAGACGGAACATGAAATGGCAAGGAGTTAAGGAATTAAGGTTTAAAGCCAGGAACCAGAGTTCTTCGACCCAACATGCTCGAAAATTGAATAGGTAGAAGATTGGAGAGAGCCCATCACTAATTCTCTAAGACATGGTATACTTCCGGAGGACTCTGCCGAGCAGAGGAGCGTGGGTCGAATGTCTACCAAGTATACCCTCCTTGAAGGAGAGGCTCTCTTCATATGGTCATTTGATGGCATTCTTCTTAGATGTGCGGATGCACAAGAAGCAAATAAGGTCCTGAAAGTACACTCAGGCATCTGCGGATTGCATCAATCCAGTCCCAAGCTCTAGGAATGGACATGCAGATTGGGGTACTATTGGGCTTCGATGATTATTGATTCCTTAAACTATGTTAAGAAGTGCCAGGTGTGCCAAATCCATTCAAGCCTTGTTCACCAGTCTCCAGAGCACTTACACCCTACAGTGGCATCATTGCCCTTCTCACAAGGGGGGATGGACATGGTAGGGTCTATTGACCATTCTTCGGCAATGAGTCATATCTTTATTCTAGCTGCAATAGATTACTTTTCTAAGTGGACTGAAGCAGTCCCCTATAAGCAAGTTCTTGGGGCCATAGTAGCTAATTTCGTGCAACATCACATCATATATCGGTTCGGAGTTCCTAACCGGATTATATCGGATAATGGTCCTAAGTTTAAAAGTCATCACATTGATCACTTAGTTAATCAGTTTGGTTTCGAGTGGAGGTACTGAACTATGTACCACCCTCGAGCCAACGAATTAGCTGAGGCCTTCAATAAGACCCTATGCAACATTTTAAAGAAATCAATATCAAAGATGAAGAAGAACTTGCATGAGAAGCTTCTTGAAGCCTTGTGGGCTTATCTCACCATCAAAGGAAATGCCACCGATTCCACTCCTTACTCCCTAGTCTATGGGGTGAAGCAGTTTTACCTCTTGAAGTTCAAATCCCTTCGCCACGTGTCGTTATACATCAAGGACTAACCGAAGATGAGAGAGTCAAACTTCGGTTTCAAGAATTGGATGCACTCAATGAAAAAAGGTTAGAGGCTCAGCATAAAATCGAGCTCAATCAAGGGAGAATGAAGAGGGCTTTTGACAAGTCAGTCAAGGTCTGCTTATTAGCCTGTGACGATCTAGTTCTAGCCTTCAAAAGGACTATTGTTATGCATGGCCGGCGTAAAGGGAAGTTTGAGCCCAAATGGGAAGGTCCCTTTATAGTTAAGAAAGTTTTACCAAATGGAACCTACATACTGGCACGTCCTGATGGAGAGGAGGCAATGCCCCCTATCAATGGGTAATACCTAAAGAAATACTACCCATGATGCATACTCAAGAAAAGAGACTCAATGCAAAGCAAGCAAGAAAGTCCAAACAAAGCTTAACTCTTTTTATTGCATTATAAGGGAATACAAGTTACAGTCGAAAGCCCATTATTAGGGAACTTACAAATCTCTTGCATCTGAGGAAAAGAGAATAGTTGACACTCTCAGTGTTGCTCTTACATCTGAGGAAAAGAGAACAGTTGACACTCGCAATTTTGTTCTTGCATCTAAGGATAAGAGGACAGTTACAGGCCAAAAAGAAATGCCCTTGTCATGAAAAATAAGCAAAACCACTTGCAAGAAGATGGTTACAGGCTAAAAAGCAACACCCTCAGCATGAAGAAGAAACCACTTGAGAGTCAACTTCAATTCATCTGCTGGATGTTTTCAAAGAGGATGGTTACAGGCCATAAGAAGAAGCCAATCGTTTCTGAGTTAGCTTCAATTCATCTGACGAGTATATCAAATATACAAAGTAGACTTCTCTGGCAAGGAACTGACCTATGATGGAGAGTATACCCTGTTCACAGTGAATGCCCTTCCATAAAACAACATGGACTTCACTATTGTGCTGGAGGACTTGGCTTCCAATGGGCATCATAAGCCAGGCCTTACTATTGGTCCCTACCGTTTGCCTACCCAAGTCAGCGTCT
>NW_006499776.1:2743064-2839114 GCF_000471905.2 Amborella trichopoda
AAATTCAAGAATACGGAATTATCACAATTTATGGGATATCAATCCACAAATAAACATTTCACAACAATACTATAATCAATTGCAAAAATGTCAATTTTTAAATAATAAGGCAGTCATTTACACATGAATTTAACAGTGTCTAAATATTCAAAACAGTAGAAAGAAATATCACAATTTTACTAAAAGCAGAAATATCACATTTATTTCTAACAATAGACAAGAAAAATAAATAAATTTATTTTTCTAATTTACAGCATTCAAAATTTCTAACATAGATAAAATATCACAATTTTTATTAAAAAGATTATTTTTCAAGATAATGAGGTCACGTGCGCATAAAATTTATCGCGCCTAAAATTCATGATAATAAGCAGAAATAATTATTTCATTTTATTTTTAAAAAGAATGGATTATTTTTCGAGACAATGAGGTCACTTACACACAAAACTTATAAAATAAAGATCCTAGACGGAAATATCACTATTTATTAAAAACAGACTATTTTTCAGGAAGACGAAGTCACTTACACACAAATATTTTAGAGGGAACTTCCGATAAAAATTCAGTTCGAGAGAGGAGTTCACTGTGTTTCGACCAGAGAGAGAGAGAGATCTCAAAATTTTCTACGGTGGGAGTGCTCACCTCCCCTATTTAAATTCTTATAACGTATTATTATATTATTTTATTACGCTCTACCTCATACCTGAGGTGTCGCGTTAAGAGTCTGCTTTTAACATACGAAAACCACGTCCACTAAAGGACGTGGCAAGCAGCAAGCAGCAGCAGGCAAAAGCAGCAGGCAAAAACAGCAAGCAAAAGTTTAAACCTAGTAAAAACTTTTGAAAATAGTGATGGTCCCCAAGGACCATCATACTCAAACAGACCATCACCTATTTAAAAGCATCTTTTCTCCGTTTTTTTTTTTTTTTTCTTGAAATTTTAGGATTGTTACAGCGTCGTGCATGAACATCACCGCGCATGACTCATCGTCAAGCGCAACAATCCCCACATGCAACTCATTGTTGCACGTGAGCAACATCGTGCGCATCATGACATTGACTATTCACTGGTAAGCACCGTGCGAGGCCAGTGCCAGCTGTGTCTTCCAAAGGCTAGCGCCAGCTGTGCCTTCCAAAGGTTAGAACCAACTATGCTGCTAACTCCCAGTGTCGGCTGTCTTTCTTGAGGATCAGCGTTGCCTGTGTTTTTAAAAGGTCATCGTCAGCTATGCTTTTAATGCCCAACGTCAGCTGGATATCCTAAGATAGTGCTGGCGGTGCTGTTACTGTTCACTTCCCGATGACTCATCAAGTCTTCACTTCCCCAATGATTGCACACTTTCCAATGATGGTTGTTGACCTTCTTTCAACCGTTCAGCTCCAGTTACTGTCCGTCTCCCTGTCCTCTTTGTTCTCTACCGAAAATTCCCCTCTTTCATCAAAAATCCACTTTCGAAAATCCTTCACCTTTCTTACGAACTGCTGGAAAACCACTTTCACCTGCGGGAAAAACTGCCAAAAACCAACTAAAATCTCTAAGCAGCCCTCTGCTGCAATGGCTGCACCTTATTTTCTTATTCAAAATCCTCAACACCATGGCCAGAGTTCCATGTTTCCCCAGTGAACTCCCCTTTTTTTTCAGTGCAAACTCCTGTAACTTTGGAAAATGTTATTTCCCCCATCGTCATTCTTTTTCTTAGCAGGAACTGGCCCCTGCTTGTCGGCAAAACTTATGCTAATCTTGCTGGAATCCCTTGTGTGCTCACCAAAGCTCTGGTTGGAAAACCTCACCCTCACTGTTAAAAACAATTTTTACCTCAACTCCTTTTTATCTTTCTTGGAACAGTGAAAATGGGGGTTAACCCCTTATATAGGCAAAACTGCCCTCAAATATCCCTTACAAATCAGGAATTCTGACTGTGTCTTAGAAGACCAAACGATAATGGGTCGGACCGGGTTGGGCTCTAACCCAAGTCCCTAGGCTTAAACAGTGAGTAGGGTCAGGTCAAGCTCTGGTCAAGGCCTAAATAGTAAACCATGCCCAACGCCAGTTGTGTCCTCAACCCAGCACCGGCTTAGTGTTCCAGAAATAGTGTTGGCCGATCTCAGTGCTGGCTGAGTGTTCAAGAAATAGTGTTAGCCGTTCTCGGCACCGGTTGCATTTTCAAAGGCTCAGCGCTGGCTGATTGTTCAAGAATTAATGTTGGTTGTGCTCAATGCTGACTATTTTTTCAATGACTCAGCACCGACTATGTGTCCAGGAAATAATGTTGAATGTGCCCAGCGTCGGCGATGTCCTTAGCAATTCGTTGCCACGCACCTCATGCTAAAGCTGTGCGCATCCTACTATTGTTATCCCCAATGGCGTTGCACCCTGACCATGACCTATTATTGCCAGTGGAGTGGTACCCAATTCATTTTGAAAGTCATTTTCATCATCATGGGTCCCCAGTTAATAAAGCCTAACAAACAGTGGAAATTTTACCAGTCACAGAAAAGCCCCAGAACTGGTCAAAATCTAATAAGGACTTTCGAAATTTTCCTACCAAGTTTCGTCACATTCTGCAATATCTAAGGCAGTGCATACTGAGAAATAGTATCGACAGAATCAACCTCAAGCACCCTAAACGGACCCCTATAACTGGAACTATATTTTCGATGCATTTAATTATTGTGGGACTACTACCATTGGATCCGACATGGTTGAAAACTCTCATTGTCAAATTTCAGCTTGAACGGACGTTCCAAGAAGAAGTTATAAGAAAAAAAGTGAAACAAGAGGAGTCGCACGCTATTCCCATGAGGCGACTTCATGCTCATATCTCACCCGTCTCAAATTGAATTGTACTCAAATTGTTTGAGCATGTTCGTCTCGTTAATATTAGCGTTTTGATATGTGGCACACCTCACGACGATGTCCAAGCACGAAGAAAAGCTAGAGAGAAGTTGCTGATTCGTGAAGAACGTGTATGAAAATCATCAGCATCGTGTCTCGCTCGAGCTGCCAAATCACATCGCTTGTGAACCCCGATCAACATGAAACCATCTCTATTGTGTACGTAAGGTCTAGGGCTATCTTTAGTCCGAACTTCGTACATGATGAACGGTCAGATTTTGCACATGAAGCCAACAAAATGACTGCAAAATCCGTTGCCAGAATTCTAGATTCTGGGCAAAACTCCAAAGTTGCAAAATCTTCGTCTGGGCATGAAATTGAGTTGCGTTTATTGCCCCACGATCATGACAGCATGGTCAATGTGATCCAGTTAAGAAATCACAGAAAAATATCAAGGAACGAGCACACAATCGATCCAAAGTTTCAAGATTCATTCAAATTTAAAGTCAGATGATCGTTCCCTAAAAACACGAACCATGGCTCAAAGTTGGTATCAAATCAATCGTCATGCCAAGCCCTACAAGAAAACAATCATATTTCAATCAAACGGGCATCAAAACACCGAATCATCCTTGAAAGATCACACAAGTTCTAAAGCAGCATAGGGACTGTCTTGAAATTCCACAAATTGTAAGAAAGGGGCAAATCTGTCATTTTTCACCCTATTTTCCAATTTCTTTTAACTCAATTAAATCTTAATTTCTAGAAATTATGTTTAATTTTGATCAATCCACCCATGTTTGGGCACAATACTATATAAACCATGTACTCTCACTGTACAAAGACCCTTGACTTGCATAATAAAATTTTTATCTTGTCTATTGTTGGATCACATTTTTAGAGAGAGAGGAAGGAGAAAGACATCTTTAGTCAGTACCCCTTAGTTTAAAAGGTAAGTTTCTATTTTTATTTACTCCTCTTTTCTTCCTCTTTATTCTCTTGTTCTCTTACCCTCTTTCTTCTTCTTTCTCTTTCTCT
The DNA here is from genome assembly GCF_000471905.2 of Amborella trichopoda. Next base: position 2,746,938 of record NW_006499776.1, read on the forward strand.
TTCACTCTCTTCTCATCCTTCTCATGATTAAGATGATGGTCTGAGTCCCATCCCAGGCGGTAGTCCTCGTACCCTGCACCAGCGGTAAGGACAGTCACCATCTTTGTCATCTCTCTATCTTTCTCTTTTTTCTCCCCTTTTTTGCATGATCACAGTCTCTCTCTTCCCTCCTCGTGGTTCAGCATGACCACCAATTCTCCCTTTTCTTTCCTTTTTATTTCTTGCATGACCACTTCCTCCATGTGGACCCTCGGGTCCACCTCCTTCTTCTTTTCCTGATGATCCCTCATGTTCGTCCCTTTTCTTTTCTTTTTCCATACTCCCTCGTAGCACCCTTCTTTCTATACCCTAGTGGTGACTCCCTCTCTCTCATGTCACATGGTCTCGTGAGACCACCATGCCCCAAATCCTTCTTCCCCTAATACCGTGCAAATATAATCCCATCGTCGAGCCACACGTGAACATAACCTATCTCCGCGAAAACCTCTACCTATCGCCGCGCATGAACTTTTACCTATCGCCATCTCACGCATTCCTCCTCCCTCATCGTCGTGTGTTCTCCTCTTCTCTCATTGCCATGTGCGATCCATCCTACCCCAGTGCCGGTAGCCACCAACTTCCCTTCCTATCCTTTCGTCTTTCTTTGTCTTTGGAAGCCTAATTGTGAGCACCACCGGTGCCGTGCGCCCATGTCATGGCCTCTTATCTCAGTAGCCATCAACTTCTTCACTGCTTGCTGCTCCTCTCTCATTACTCTCTGTTAGTTGGCTACAACACTACCCCTCTTCATTTACTGTTGCACCCACAATCAGACAGCCACCTTCTCTGCCCAATTCACGGGCTTCTCTCTCCTTCCCTCAAAACGTGTGCTTTTTTTATATATATTATATTACTCAATTCTCTCCCACAAGCCAAACTCTCCCTCTTTTAAACTCCCTCCATTTTTATTTTAAAACTATCACATTTTACTTTTTCTACTCCGTTTTTTTTCATTCCATTTACTTTACTTTAGCCCATTCCCTTTTATTCCATTTTTGCCACACTCATTTTATCTCACCATGCTTTATTCAATCCATTTATTTTATTTTAATCATCTCATCTTATTTTATTTTCTTTCAATCCCTTTCATTTTATTTTACTTCAGTTTATTTACTTCACTTCACTTCATTACATTTTAATCCTAATTCCTTTTTCTCATTTTGTTTTATTTTTATTTTTTATTTCTTATTTTAATTCATCTCTCTCATTTTTATTGCATCTCGTAATAAGGTGGGGACCTTGCCTCACTTGTCGATACTTTTAATGTGTGTGTGTGTCTTAGCAGGGAATGAGAAATAGGTCAAGGGAGGTGATTCCAAACCAGCCATAGACCGGAGGGCTTTCCAACATGATATAAGAGGGCACCCACGCGAGCCAGCCTGAGTGTGTCATGGACCCACGTGAGGTAAGTCTCAACTCACGACTCTAATTCCTCTCTCACATTTGGGACTCCTGCTCATGTCTTCTTTACGTGGTTCCCGAGAGAGTGATCTCAGTTTTCAGGCCCATTTGGAACCCGAAACCATGCCACCAGGTCAACCTGACCAGGAGGGCGAGATCAAGGTACCTAACCAGGTCATTCCACCCAGGCCATGACTTCTCATCCCCAGTAGGAGTCATACTCATGTTGTAGTCCCTTATCCTTAAAGGAGGCAGGGTCATTCTTATCGCTACAACCCCTAGTGGGTCAGCTTCACACCTAGCTGCCCTATCGTCTAGGCGTTGGGTCATTTTTAATGAATTTTTCCTCTACTGAGAACTATTTTTCACCTTTAAGAGAAACACACTCGCCCCCTAATCCCTAATGAAGTTGGCCATCCGATCTGAACCCGTTGCTGGTCTTCACCATTTTATCCCCAAGGAGTCAGATTGCAATCTACAGGATCGATTCCCAAGGAGCTTCACCTACATGGTGACCCACGGCCATGGTCTGCGCTGCATGACCATAAATTGCACAACCTTGGTATAAGTGCACGATCCTAAACTACGTGGTCAAAACTATACAACCTTAAAGTGTAGCGGAGGTTTAGCTGCACGACCTTAAACTGCACCGTCCAAACGATATGACCTTAAACCGTAGTACACGTCCTAGCCGCATGATGTTAAAAGGCTCAGCACCATGGTCCAGCTGTATGACCTTAAACCATAGTACACGTCGTAGCCGCATGACGTTAAAGGGCTCAGCACTATGGTCCAAACTATACGACCTTAAAATGTAGCAGAGGTTTAGTTGCATGACCTTAAACAACATGGTCCTGACTGGATGATGTTAAACTGCTTAGCAAAGGTCCCGAAGGTATGAACTTAAACACGCCCCCACAATGCGCACGCGCCCTTTACTTGCATCTTCATTTACGTCTTCCGTAACTGACCTAGTCGTGTGCGTGCACCTTCTTCGTTACCTCCCCAGTAAGCCCATTTACTTCATCACCTTTCATCATTCCCTATTGAGTCTTACCCATGCTCATAAAACGGCGAGCCATTCTGCCATCCATGCTCACCGTCAATTAGTGGGTCACCACTTTCCATATACCGTTCATACACCATCCATCTTTCACAGGTAGCTTCGCATCATCTCCCCAAAGTGAGTCAAACCATCGCCATACTCACTCCATGGACTTCAAAAACTTCCATCCATCATCACTATGGTCCAGCTGTATGATCTTAAGCTAGAGTACACGCCCTGGCCGCATGACGTTAAACTGCTTAGCACAAGTCCAGGAGAAATAACCTTAAACACGCCTTCACAAAAAAAAAAGAGAAAAATAATGGGCATGGTGTATACCTGGACAAGGGAATGCCATGAGTAAAAATGATGGATGGGCAAGGTCACGAAACCCTGTGTAAGAGAGTTCCATAAATAAAAAAAAACCTGGGCACAGTGAAAACCTGAAAGTGCACCATGAGTAAGAATGGAAAATAAGGGTGGACATGATTGAAAGGTCATGAGTAAAAGAGCCCTGAATGAAGGAAGTTGGTAAAAATTGTCTCTACGACACCGCCTCTTAAGTCCAAGAGAAAATCTACAAAAGGACGCTTAGGACCAATAAAATAGGATGATGCAACACTCACCCCAATAAGCAGCTTCAGCCCACATTCAAAGAAAAAAATCCCTGATGTCACAATACCAGGATCCAAAATATGAGCTTCAAGGAAAAGATTCCAATAGTTTAAGTTCATTCACAAAACGGACTCGAAGGACAGAAGACTTGCCAGAAAGGCAAGACAAGTCTCATGAAGATGAGCATCATTCCCAGGAGGTAACTAAACGCACTCCAAGATGTCGGAGACGCCCTAAGAAGGCTAAGTCAGTCATGACTTTGGACCTGTTACGCGAAACTGCTAACAGTGAGTAGGGGTTAGACCCAAAGCTGGTCACTTCAATAAACTGAGGTACCCTGCTCGTCAAGGAATATCTGGTACACAACACAGACGAACACCGACAAAAGGCCCTTCAGCAGACCAGCCAAAAGCAACAAATCAGGAACTCATTCCGACAAACCAAAGACTCCTCAAGAAAGCTAAGTCAGCCACGACTTTGGACCTGTTACACTAAACTGCTAATAGTGGGTAAGGGTTATACCCAAAGCTGGTCACCTCGATAAACTGAGGTACCCTGCCCACCAAGGAATATCTGGTGCACAACGCAGACGAATGCCGACTAAGGGCTCTTTTGCTGTCTATCCAAAGCAAAGAAGCCCTGACCAAATGGGAAAAATTCCCTTCAACACGACACTCGACTGCCAGACGAGCTTGATTTTAACTAACGAGGCCCATACAAAATCCTCAAGTTCAGAATCACAATTAGTCCCTTGAGGGTGAAGAATTCTATATGATCCCTCAAAGAAGTCTCTTCTCCCCGTTAAAGTTTCCATGGATGGACCTGTAAATTGCATCCAAATGTTTGACCATCCTAGTTGCAGCATTGTGTGAATCTCCTCGACGTTCATGTGGTCTTGTGGCTAGGACGAAAAAAGTAATGAAGCTAAAGGAGATTTTCTAAATGTTTTCCTTCTCGCTTCTCTTGAAGCACAACATTCGGCGGGGAAAGCTGTTTGAAGACATTTTTCAACACCTTGGTCCTTGACGCGTAATAAAGAGGCAGCAGGTCAATAAAGCCTCAACATACAGTGAAATTTCTGATTGTCTCAAAATTTCCCTAAAATGGGTCAAGATCTTTCTAAGCACTTCAAACGGCCACCTACCAGGTTTCATCGTAATCCGACATATCTAAGATACTGCAGATAAAGCAACAATTACAAAAAATTTGGCCTATAGCACCATGAAACTAACCGCATAACTTGAACTCTATTTTTGGTGTGTCAAATAGCTATGGGACCACCCCCATGGGATCCAGTATGATCGAAAACCCCTATGGGTCAATTTTTTGCTTAATCGAGCATTCTAGGGCAAAGTTATAGGTAAAAGACTAAAAAGGGGTATGCCTCACTCTATTCTCATGCGGCCTCCCTACACACAAATCCATTAAAGAAAGCTGATGTGCAGAGTCTTGAGTAGCAACTTCAAAGGCCTGTATCTCACTCGCCCTGAGTCGGATCACTTTAAAATTTGGTGAGCGTGTTCATTCCATCAAGACAACCATTTTGATATGTGGCCTGACCCGTGATGATACCCGAGTAGGGAGAAAAACTAGAGAGAAGCTTCCTATCCATAAAAAAAGGTCCAAAAAATTCAGTAACAGCACGCCTCGCTCGAGAGGTTAAATCATGACACTCACGTACCCGTTCGATGCGAAGCCAATTACATTATGTGTGTAAGGTTCGAGGCTATCTTTGGTATGATCCCTGCATATGATGAATAGTTGGATTTCATACAAGGAGGGATTGAAGCTGCTCAAAATTCTGACCGTCGGATTTTCAGATTTCGGCCAAACACTCAGGACAACAAAATCTTCGTCCGGACATGAAATGGAGCTACGTTTGTTGCTACGCAATCATGATGGCATGCTTAGTGTGATTCAACAAAGAAATTAAAGAAAAACATCAAGAAAAAATCACACTATCGATCCGAAGTTTGTAAGATTCATCCAAATTTCGAGTCGCATGATCGTGACCCAAAAACATGATCCATGACTCGAAGTTAGAATTAAATCGATCGTCATGCCGGGCCCTACAATAAAACAATAATCTCTCATTCAAATGAGAATCAAAGAAACCCAAGATTTGTCAGAGAAGATCACGCAGGTTCTCAGGCAGCAGCAGTCACTATTTTAGAATTGCACACATTGTTGGGCAGGGGTAAAATAATACTTTTGCACCCAATTTTAGAATTTCTTTTCATTCAATTAAATTGTAATTATCATAAATTAACTTAGTTTTTAGGCGTACACCCATGTTTGGGCCCAATTCTATATAAACATGTTAAACCTAATTGTAAAACGACCTTCGATCAATTAATAAAGATGTAAATTCTTGCTTAAGTTTGTGGGTGCGTATTAGAGAGAGAGAGGAGAAAGAAGAAAAGGGTCAGTACCTTCTGATAAGGTACTTTTCCGTCTCCACCTCTTGTCTCTCTCATCTCTATCTCTCTTTCTCTCTCTTCTTTTCTCTCTCATCTGTCATTCTCTCTCATCTCTAACTCTCTTTCTCTCTCTTATTTTCTCTCTCCTCCTTTCTCTCTCATATTTAGCTCTTTCTCTCTCTTCTTTCTTCTCTCTTTACGTCTTTATCTCTCTCTTATTTCTTTATCTCTCTCTTTCCCTCTCCTTCCCTCATCTTTATCACTCTCTCTCTTCATCCTCTGGTTTATCACTTTTCTCTTTCCTTGCACTTCTCTCTTTTCTCCATTCATGCACGGTGAACCTATAGTTTGGTGCGACATCTTCTTGTTTTTGAGACATGAATAGTGAGTCGGGTCATAGCCTGAGTGACGGGTCGGGCCAATATTAAAATTCCCTTTTCTCTTCTACCACAGCCGGCTAAATTATATTGTCGCCTGTGTTCTCCCTCTCTCTTTCCCCTCTTCTATCACAGCCAGTGCAAGCATAGCGCTGCTTGTGCTTCCTCACTCCTTCCTCTCTCTTGTCACAACTGGTGGAAGACTATCGCCACTTGTGTTCCCTCTCCCTTCTGTCACCGACAGCGGAAGTCTATTGCCACCTATGCTTTCTCTCTCTTTTCCTTTTGTCACAACCGGTAGAAGCCTATCGTCGCTTATGTTCTCTCTCCCTTCTGTCACAGACGGTGGAAGCCTATCGTCGCCCGTTTCTTCTCTCTCTTCTCCCTTATGTCACAATCGACGCAAGCATATCGTCGCTTATGCTTTCTCTCTCCCTTCTGTCATAGGCGACGAAAGCCTATCACCACCTGTATCTTCTCTTGCTTTTCCTTTCTATCACAACCGGTGGAAAGCATATCACTGCCTATTCTTTCTCTCTCTTTTCCCTCTGTCACAGCCAGCAGAAGCCTATCGCCGTTTGTGTTCTTTCTGTCTCCCCTTTCTTCTATCACAATAAGAGGAAGCCTATCGCTGCCTGTGTTCTCCCTCTGCTCTTCTTTCACCCACAGACGGCGGAAGCTCATCGCCGTCCTCTCACCCCATCTCATTGTCATCTGTATCTTCCTTCCTCTTCCTTCTCTCTCTTCCTTCTTCTCTGTGCTTTTTCCTCTTTTTTTTATCTTCCTCTGTCTTTTCCCTCTATCTCCTCTCATGCTCTTCTTCTTCTTTCTCTCTCTCCCTTTGCTTCTATTCTTCTCTTCTTTTTCTCTCACTATTTTCTCTCTCACCTTGCTCTTTCTTTTATTTTCCTTCCTTATTTCTCTTCTCTATCTTCTCTCCTCTCTCTTTCTATTCTCTTTTCTTTCTTTTACTCTTTCGTTTGATCAAATGGGGGTTTGAGACAACCACTCAATGGTAGTTCTATCGTCTAACAGTAATGTTGTTGTGCCGGTCAGAGTTATTGTGCACGCTATACTGTCACAACAGACTAGCCATTGTGTCAAGCTAGTCGGTATTGATACTTTCATCTCGTAGTAATTTTGTTGAGCCGGCCTGAGTTATCGAGCCCATTTTACTGCCACGTCGGGTCAATTACCTACTAGTTTATTCACTGTGTCGGCCTTACTGCCTGGTCAAATTCTTCTAATCCCAATCTTAATTCTCTCATCCTTCTCTTCTTTTTTTTGAATGTCCACGTCTATGTACGTTCACCCGAAGGCAAGGTGGGGTCCCTGAACCCACTTGTCTTGCAACATTTTCCATGTGTGTGTGATTGCAGAAACAAGAAGAATACATGCCAAGGGAGGCGATTCTGAACCAATTTTATAACTGGGGGTCTTTCTTATGATCTAAGAGGGCACCCATGCGAGCTAGTCCAAGTAAGTCTCGAACCCACCTTAAATTCCTCTCTAATCAGTGGGTACACTTGCCCTCGCTCATGAGCGAGGTTCCCGAGAGAGAGATCTCAAAGTCTCTGGTCCCCCAAAACCCGAGACACGTGTCGCTCGATCATCCAAATGTAAGGGGCGAGATCGAGGCACCTAACCAATGCGCTCGTCCTAAGAGTCGCCAGACTCATTTACTACCATTACGCTGACTGTTTTTCCAGGGAGGTCAACTTTAGCTGCAATTAAGGCTTCCCAACGGGACGGGTCTCACATGGAAAATGAGTTAGTAAGGGGTCAGCATGCCCCCATTGGACTCGAGTGTTGTATGTCGATCACATGAGAACCAGTTCTCGATGGTCTTGGGACCGCAGCTATTGAGTGGCTTGGTCATCTTCTACAGCATTAACCACAGTGCAAGGTTCATGAAGCTCTTCTTCAGGCTTTGTCATCTGAAGAGGGTATAAGGGGTTCAAGTGAAGAGGGTCATCAGAGATGGTTGCGTCGACCGTCTTGGTTGCTCCCTTAGTCAAAATTTATAGACCCTTATCGCGTTTAGCTTTGATATTTTGATGGACCTCATGTCAGAACTGTGATCGAGATAGCAGCTGGTCGACCCTTCTTACGTAAGAAAGAGCAGTTTCCATTAGGTTAAGCAACGGGTGTGGGCCAGGAATTGGTGTCATCCTGGGCCAGGGAGGATGAAGGACATGATCTCCCACTAGGTTTTTGCCTCGAGCTCTCTTATGGGCTCTAGAGACATGACCGAGATGATGGGGCTGGTTCAAGATGGTACTATTGAGGAAGGTCTTTGAGTACCATGGTTGAAGGTGATTGTTAAAAGAAGGAGGAGCAGGCAAAAGCAGAGTTGACTAATGCGGATGCTTGAGTCGAGAGCGAGGGGCTGTCTGCGATAGCGACATGTGTGTGGCCCTCGAAGAAGGATCACAGGTGACTTGGGGGTCATCCTAGGCTTGAGCAAGTGGTTTGGCCTTAGGAGGTCGAGAACCACGAGCAGGTGTTTGTAAGAGAATAGGTGGAAACCTGCCCCTTACAGGGCGCGCTAGTGTGTGTTGAGTAGGAGGATGAGAGGGTCGCCTTCCGTGTACTTAGGTTGATGCAGCGATGGTGTTGCTCCAAGTGGTGGGATGAAAATGCACAACGTATGCAGGACCTGGCCTTTGGAGGACTGATCCTAGATGTTGACTCGAGTGGTTTGATGCCTTGATCTCACCCTCCAAATCAGGATGATCGGGAGGCACGCGTCTCGAGTTTCAGGGAGACCCAGAACTTTGAGATCAGTCTCTTGGGAACCTCGTTAAAGAACAAGGGCAGGTATTACCAACCGATGAGAGAGGAATTTAAGGTGGGTTTGGGACTTACTCGGGCTGCCTCACGTGGGCACCCTCTTAGATCACGAAGAAAGCCCCCAAGCTGTAAAACTGGTTCGAAATCGCATCCCTTGGCTTATATTCTCCTGTTTTTTGTAATCACACGTACAAGGCAAATATTATAAGATAGGTTGGTCAACAGACCTCACCTTGCCTTTGATTGAACGTACACAAGAGTGCATATTAAAAAAGAACGAGAGATTAATGAGAGAAGAAAGATGGGGGAGAGAAGAATTTGATCAGGCGAGGAAATCAACACAATGACTAAGCTAGCAGGTAATTGGCTTGCCGTGGCAGCAAAATGGGCTCGATAACTCATACCAGCTCAACAGAATTATGATTAGACATCAATACCGATACTGACTTACTAGACATGATGGTTAGTCTATTGTGGTAATAAAGCAGGCACAATAATTCAAGCACAACAACATTACGGCTAGATGACAAGACTACCGTGGAAGGCTAATCTCCACCCCTCTTAATCAAACAAAAGAATAACAGAAAGAATAAAGATCATAGAGAAAAAACAGGTAGAAAAAATGAGGAAAAGAAAGAAAGGAGGGGAAAAGCATGAGGGAAGAGAGAAGGAAGGAGCAAAGATACAGACAACAACGAGAGGAGGAGAAAGAAAGCTTAGTCGGCAATATGTCTTCGCCAGCTATGATGAGCAAGGATAAGAAGGTGAAGTTACATGTGGAAATATGCTCCCGCCAATGTGATAGAAGAGAGAGAAATAAGGGAACACAGACGGCGCTTGACCTTCGCCGACTGTTGCGGGGGAAGAGGCATGATAGAACGCAGGCCGCATTGAACTTCACCGACTGTGTTAAATAAAGAAGAAAGAGAGGACACAGACGGTGCTAATCAAAGACAACTGTGTTAGAAGAAGAGGAGATATAAGGCATAGGCAGCACTGAGCTTCACCGGTTGCATTAGGAAGAGAGGAGAGAGAAGGATACAGGCGGTGCTGAGCATCTCCAGCTGTGTTAGACAAAGAAGAAAGAGAGGACACAGACAATGCTGAGCTTCATCGGCTGTGTTAGGAAGATAGGAGAGAGAGGGATACAGGTAGTGTTGAGCATTGTTGATTGTGTTAGATAAAGAAGAGAGAGAGGACACAGACGACGCTAAGCATCATTGGCTATATTAGAAATAGAGGAGAGAGAAAGATACAGGTAACATTGAGCATCACCGTCTGTGTTAGACAAAGAAGAGAGAGAGGGCGCATATGATGCTAGGCATTGTGAGTTGTGTTAGGAAGAGAGGAGAGAGAATGATACAGGCAGCACTGAGCATTGTTGACTGTGTTAGATAAAGAAGAGAGAGAGGACACAGACGGTGTTGAGCGTCAGTTGTTGCATTAGAAAGAGAAGAGAGAGAAGGATACAGGCGATGCTGAGTATCACCAGCTGTGTTAGACAAAGAAAAGAGAGAGGACACAGACGGTGCTAAGCATTGTCATATGTGTTAGAAAGAGAGGAGAGGAAAGGATACGGCAGTACTGAGTATCGCAGGTAATGTTAGGAAGAGAGGAGAGAGAAGGATACAAGCGATGCTAAGCATCGTCGGCTACGTTAAGAAGAGAGTAAAGAGAAAGAGAGATAGAGATAAGAAGGGGGAGATAGAGATGAGAAGAAGAGAGAGAAATGAGAGATAGAGATGAGAAGAAGAAAGAGAAAAAAGAGATAAAGATGAGAAGAAGAGAGAGACAGAGAGATAGAGATGAGAAGACGAGAAAAAGAGATAAAGATGAGAAGAAGAGAGAGAAAAAGAGGGGAGGAAAGAAAAGAGAGGAGGAGAGAGATAGAAAAAGAAGAGAGAGAAAGATAAAGAGGAGAGAGAAATAGGGGAGAAGAGAAGGAAAAGAAGAGAGAAAGAGAAAGAGGAGAGAAAGAGGGGAGGAGAGAAAGTTACCTTTTCGAGAGGTACCGACTTTTCTCTCTCCTCTCTCTCTCTCTCTCTCTAAGACAGACCCATGAACTCAAGAAAAAATTGAAGTCTTTGTTGAATATTGAAGAATGAATTGAAGGGGCTTTTACCATGAAGCTTTGCATGTTTATAGAGAATTGGGCCCAACATGGGTGGACGCCTAAAAACTACCTAAAATTGAAGATAATTATAATTTAATTGAATTAAAAGAAATTCTAAAAATGGGTGCAAAGGGACTATTTTACCCCTGCCTAACAATGTTTGGAATTTCAGAACAGTCTCTGCTGCTGTTCGAGAACTTCTGTGATCTTCCATGCTAATCTGGGGCTGCTCTGATGCTCGTTTGATCGAAAGATAATTATTTTCTTATAGGGCTCAACATGGCGATCGATTTGATACCAATTTCAAGCCACAAATCATGTTTTCGAGCCATGATCATGAGACTTGAATTTTGGAAGAATCTTGAAAACTTTGGATCAATAGTGCGCTCGTTCGTCGATATTTTTCTTCTGTTTCTTCTCTGAACCATACTAAGCATGCCATGACGATCACGTTGCAACAAGCACGACTCGATTTCGTGTCCGGATGAAGATTTTGTTGCTTTGAGTTTTTTGCTAGAATCTTAAAATTCGACGGTCGAAATTTACAGCAACTTCGACGCCTCTGTGTGTGAAATCCAACCATTCATCGTGCACGAGGTTCGGATAAGAGATAGCCTCAGACCTTACGCACATAATGCAATTTGTTTCGTGTCGAGTGAGGCGTGCTCCTGCTGAATTTTCTACAACTTTCTTCATGGATCATAAACTTCTTTTTAGTTTTTCTCCCTGCTCGGGCATCGTCAAGGGACGTACCACATATCAAAATGCTGGTTTTGACAAGACGGACACACTAACAAAATGTGAGCGCAATCGACTTGGAACGAGTGAGATATGGGCCTCGAAATTCACTCTTCATGACAGCCACCTTAATGGTGTTTTGGTGTAGGGTGGCCACATGGGAATAGTGTGCGACCTACCTATTTCAGTATTTTACCCATAACATTGTCTTAGAGTGCCCGATTGAGCCAAAACATGACCCATAATGGTTTTTTATTGTTTCAAATCCAAAAGAAGGGGTCTCACAACACTTTGATGTACCGAAAAAAGAGTGCTAGTTATGAGGTCTATTTTCAGGGTGCTAGACGCCCATTTTGTCGAAATTGTTTCTTTGTATTCACTGCCTTATATATGTCTGATAGCAATGAAATTGGGCAGGTGGCCTTTTGGAGTGCTGATGAAGATCTTTGATCAATTTTAGGACCATTCTATGACGATAAAAATTTCCACTGTTTTGTAGGCTTTATTGACCTGCTTCCTCTTTATTCCGCATCAGGGACCAAGGTGTTGGAAAATACGTTCAAACGGCTTGCCCCACCGATTGTTGTGCTTCGAGTGAAGCGTTAAGGATGACAATAGAAAAATTTCCTTCACCTTTGCTACTTTTTTCCTCTTAACCACAAGACCACGTGAATGTCGAGGAGATTCACGTAATGGTGCAACTAGGATGCTCAGACGTTTGGATGCAATGTACAGGTCCATCTGTGGAGACTTTCAGGCGAGAAGAGAATTTTTTAAGGGATCTTGTCGAAGTCCTCACCGTCGTGTGGACTGTTTGTGATTCTAAAGTTGAGGATTTTGTACGAACCTTGTCAGTCAGAATCAGGCCCGTCTGACAATTGAGTGTCATGTTGAAGGGAATTATTCCCATTTAGTCTGGGTGTTTTTGTTTTGGATAGACAAGAAAAGAGCCTTTGGTCTGTGCTCGTCTGCGTCATTCACCAGTTATTCCTTGACGAGTAGGGTACCTCAGTTTATCCAGCATTGGGTATAACCCCTACCCACTGCTAGCATGTCATTACATAGAAGGTCCAAAGTCATGGTTGGTTTCTTGCCTAGTAGGGTACCTCAGTTTATCAAGGTGACCAGCTTTGGGTATAACCCCTACCCACTATTAGTAGGTCGTTACGTAGCAGGTCGAAAGCCGTGTCTGATTTAGCCTTCTTGGGGTGTCTTTTGGTTTGTCAGAATGATTTCCTTATTTGTTTGTTCTGGATGGTTTGCTGAAGATCCTTTGGCCAGCTTTCATCTGCGTCGTGCACCAATTATTCCTCGATGGGTAGGGTACCTCAGTTTATTGAGGAGACCATCTTTGGGTATAACCCCTACCCACTGCTATCAGGTTGTTATTAGCAGTCATGGCTGGTTCCTTGGCGAGTCGGGTACCTTAGTTTATCGACATGACCAGCTTTGGGTATAACCCCTACCCACTGCTATCAGGTCGTTATTAGCAGGTCCAAAGTCATGGGTGACTTAACCTTCTCAAGGCTTCTCCAGCATCTTGGAGTGCGTTTCGTAACCTCATGAGAATGATGCTCTTCTTCATGAGACCTATCTTGCTCTCACGGCGAATCTTCTGTCCTTCGAGTCCTTTTTGTGATTGGGCTCAGGCTGTTGGAATCTTATCCTTGTAGCTCATATTTTTTGGGTCCTGATATTGTGACACTAGGGATTTTTTTCTTTTGAGTGTGAGCTGAAGCTGCATGTTGAGGCGCACAGTGCATCAACCTATTTATTGGTCCAAGCGTCCTATGCAGATTTTCACTTGAACTTAAGAAGCAGCACCATAGAGACCGTTTTCTCCAACTTCCTTTTATTCGAGGGTTCTTTTACCCATGACCTTTTTGACCATGTCCACCCTTATTGTTCCATTTTTACTCATGATACCCTTTTAGGTTTTCACCATGCCCGGTTTTTATTCACAGAACTCTTTTATTCATGGTTTCGTGACCATGCCCTATTGTCATTTTTACTCATGGCGTTCCCTAATTAAGGTATACCCCATGTCCATTTGTCATTTTTACTCATGGCATTACCTATTTAAGGTATACACCATGCCCGTTATTTCATTTTTTTTTTTTTTTGTGAAGGCATGTATAAGGCCATACCTCTGAGACCTGTGCGAAGCCTTTTAACATCATGCGGCCAAGACATGTACTCTAGTTTAAGGTCATACAACTGGACCGTGATGGTGATGAATAGAAGTCTATGGAGGCCATGGAGTGAGTATGGTGGTGGTTTAACTCACTTAGGAACAATGGTACAAGGTTACCTATGAAAGGTAAATGATGCGTGAAAGGCATATGAAACGTGGTGACCCACTTGCTTACGATGAGTATGGGTGGCGGGATGGTTCACCATTTTGTGAGTGCGAGTGAGACTCACTGGGGAATGATGGAGGATGGTCAAATGAATGGACAATTTGGGGAGGTAATGAAGGTGGTGCACGCACACAAATGGGTCGGTTAGGGAAGATATGCGTGAAGGTGCACATAAAAGATATGTGCGCTTATGTGGAGGCAAGTTTATGGTCATACCTCTGGGACCTGTACAGAGCAGTTCATTGTCATGCGGTCAGTTTGTGCAGTATGGTTTAGGGTCTTATAGCTTCGACCCTGGTTACACAGTTTAAAGTCATGCAACTAGAACCATGTAGCTTTAAGGTCATGCAACTAGACCTACGCTATAGCTTATGGTTGTATAGTTTGGAACGAGTCATTTAAGGTCGTGCACCTAGACCAAGGCTATGCAGTTTAAGGTCATGTAGTACGGATCGAGGCTATGTGGTTTAGAGTCCCGTGGCTTGGACTATGCAGTTTAAGGTCGTGCACCTATTTAAGGTCATATAGTTTAGACCATTGTGTGGATCACCATGTTGGTGAATCTCCACGGGGAATAGATCTGTGAATAGCAATCTGACCCCAAGGGGATAAAATGGTTAAGGTTATACACAAGCAGAGAGCTTTTTAGATGGAGATGGTGGCCCTATAAGGAGTGACAAACTTTGCTGGGGATTAGGAGGGTAAGTGTGACTCTTTGGGGATGAAATGATTAAAGCCTGCAAGAGACTCAAATGAGAAGGCTGACTTCATTGGGGAAAAGGGGACAAATGTGGGTCCATTATGTCCTTAGGGACAGAATAACTAGGTGTGAAGCAGACCCACTTCGGATAATAAGTTGCAGTATGAGTATGACTTTCCTACTAGGGATGAGAAGTCACGATCTGAGTTTGAACAACCAGAGTTCCACTTTGCTGAGGATAATAGGTCACAATCAAGGTACAACTTCACTATGGATAAGAGTAATAGGACACACATAGCTTCGGCCTAGAGTATGCAATAATAAAATGTTTAAAACACAGCCAGTGCTTGGCACAACGACCATCATTCCTTAAACACTCAATCAGCGCTGGGTTTGTTAAAAAAGCAGCCGGTGCTGAGAACAACCCATGCTAACTTTTGATCATAGCCGGCGTTGAGGACAACCTGTGTTATCTCTTGAGCACAGCCGACGCTGAGTCATTGAGAATGCGGGCGGCGTTGGGGTTACTGAGCACACAATCGGTGCTAGGGTTACTGCGGATGCAGCCGCCACTAGGGTTACTGAGGATGCAGCAGCCGGTAGGGTTACTGAGGATGCAGCTGGTGCTGGGTAGTTTTAACAACATGGTCGATGCAGCATGTAGATTAGAAAGAACTCGGTCATCTTTGGTGGTGCTAGCTTGGCGATAGAAGAGCCCCAACTAGTCTCCGAAAGGTTTTCGAGGTCTACCAATTTCTCCATGCACAGTTTAGCAATGGTCAGGTGACCTTCATCAAATGTGTGAAATTCTTTTGTGGGGATTATCCCGAAGGCGGTCGGGGTACTCCAAGAGGGAAAAGGAAGGTAGTTGTGAAGGGGATGCCTCCCGTGTATCAATTCGAAACCAGTGATGACTGTGTCTTCTTGGCTGCATATTTAGCCTTATTTTTATGCAAGTTCGTGCTCCTTGGAGGGGGGGATGACATTCATCCAGGCACCTTATATGTGGCCCCCGACATGGCAAGCGGGCATGAGTATGCCCTTGCCCAACCAGTTTTGTGCAACATTTACCATGGATTGGGGGCCATCTCCCGTGGAAAGGCCTACAAAGATAAGGAGGGAGGGAATGGCATTGCTGGAGGAGAGGCCTTTTCCTGGGGATATTTGGACTCCATTCCCCATCCATTACGTACACGGGTGGATAGGAGCCTATTTCCCTGCCACTTATGTAAGGAGTCATGGTATGAGGAACAAAATGTGGCCCTTCATAATGAGGATTTCTGACCAAAAGGATATCTTCCATACCCCAGGGGAAGCTCGGAGTTTGTTTGGGAATGGCTCCTTAAACATGCGGAGTGTCCCATTTCCAGTTGGGAGCTTCTCCGATCGTGCTTTCATTGATGAATTAGGGAAGGAGCTAGACAACTCTCCAACAATCATTAGGGAACTCATGTTCATCTAGAGCATTAGAGGAAGAGTTCTACCTTATCAGACTCCGCACAGTGTCAGATTAGAAGGGTATTTCCCCCACCGTTTTGCCCGTCAACATGGGCTTGATCAGAGCTACCCCTTCTCTATGTTTTTCGAAAAGTGCAGGGGCAAGATGAACATGGGAAAAATTGGAAGAGCTTGGGACTCTCCGCGAGTGCTATTTGCCAGAACACATACGGACCGCTTGGTCCACATGTCTAGAAATGACAAAGATCAGTAAGTATGTGATACATCACTTCGGTATGAGGGTTCGAATGAATGAGGCTTATGCAAATTAGTGGAGAATTACCAGCAAAGGATATTGGGACGTTGATCACCCCTGGAAAGGGGAGAATGGTAATTGGCATCAGGATACCAGGCGGAGGAGACTGATGGATACTCTTGCTCTTAGCGAGGTTTTTTTCTTGGAATATCCCTCTAACTAGCAAGCTTTAGGAATTTTGCATGAGAGAGCGACTGATGAGACCTCGTCGGAATTTCTGGCGATGAAGATGAGAATTGGGAGCATTTTTTAAAATCTTAGTTTCGCTTTCCAGTGGAATGACGGCCGAAAGGTCCCAGGTTATGAGAGGCATCCCATTTAGGACTTGAACGCACTGATTGGGAGTGGTCCTCATAGTAGGCTCGCTGGAGGCCCTTCTCAAGGAGGGAGTTCTGAAGCGGTTGTTCCTCCTTCGGTGGGGGGAAAGAGGAGGAAACAATCTACCGCTACCGTGACTAATGCACCGGCTCAAGTTAGTGGGCATACTCGGAGGCATAGGGGTGCCAAACTTCCTGTGATCTCGGAACCAAGAGGTAGCTCTTCCTCCTCTGATCATTTAGCAACTCCCCCAATGTCACCTTCTGCACTTTCTCCACCATCTTCTATCTCTCCTGAATTGTTTTCTTCCTCTTCAGAGATTGAGGAAAACGAATCCGGTGCTTTTGAGCCCATTATTATTGCTTTTGACTAGGAAATGACTCTGGATCTTGCGGAGATGTCTCTAAGTCCAAGGGTAGCTCCTAAGTCCAAGCCGGCTCCGATGGAGATTGATGAGGCTGAAGGCCCCGAAGACAATGCTCTAAGAAGGGAATCTGATGTTGACGTGGCCTCTGTGCTTTAGGGGTTTAGTGCCCCGACTGAGGCAGGGACGATGGTTCAAGAAGAAGAGCCCATGGTTCATGATGCCCATAAGCATTAAGAGGCTGCTGCCCCCAGGAGCACATGTTGTGAAGATGAAGGAGTGGAGCTTTCTGTGGCCGAGGTTCTGGTCGTTGAGGGTGCAAGACAGATGGAAGAAACCATGGCTGGGGCTGATTTAGTGATTGACGAAGGCCAAAGGGAGGAGGCAGTTACAGAACTGGCCAATGCTGATGTGGCAGAGGATGAGAAGCAAGGGGAGTAGGCTTCCTTGGAACTTGTTGGGACAAAAGTGGAGGCCCCATAGGCAAGGGTCAAGGCAATGAGATTGGTGTGAAAGAATCCAAGCAGGTCGATGCTGGGGCGGCCTCTGGGTCCAAGGTACAAGAAGCTCTAGATTTTGCCAACATTTCAGAGGAGCCAGTGGCTCAAGTGTCTATCACTTCTACGAGCTCGATCCTTGAAGCCGGAGTGAACTATTTGCTTCAAAAAGATAATTATAGTTAAGTCAACCTCGATCTTGTATTAAGGTACACTTCACACCAACCCAATCTCTATAAAAAAGAGGAAAACAACTACATCAACAACCTCTATTCCTTAGTTACAATCCCAAAGGCATCATCCAGGCCCATTTTTAGTGGGGTTTCTGGTATGATTGTTGGCATGCTTCGTGCAGGCCTTTAGGGTGTAAGGGAGCTGCCTTTCAATGAGCTGGGCGAGGCTCTGGCCAAGCTTAGGGAATTTGCTGCTGCGACCACCATGGTTGAGAGTGCGCCAGAAGTCTTTTCCCATTAAGATGCAACGCTAAATAAGCTGGAGAGCTGGCGATAAAAAATAATGCATCATGAAGCAGAGACCAATAGGTTAACCTCCTTAGAAGAGTCCATCTTGCGTCATCGTGAGCAGATAGATTCTTGTAATGAGAAGAAGGCCACTATCACCGACTGTCGCAGAATCTCAAGAGGGAGGCGTAAGGCAGCTATAAGATGATGATAGAATAATAAGGCAGGAATTCATTGGTCTTGAGACGGAGATGATTCAGTGGATGGCTATAGAGGCCTCTTGGGTTGAGGATTTATCGGAACTCACTCGCACCATTGCGTCCGAAACTGTGGCGATGGAGGAGGAGACTCAAATGGTGACCGAACTAAAGGAATGTGTCTCGAGCATCGAAACTTCTCTTGCAACATGCAGCACAGAGATCAATAAGATAATTGATCATTTTTGAAAATGTCTTTCTTTTTGCCTTTGCCAACACTTGTAAAAATTTGTACTTATGAATAAAATACTTCTTTTTCTTTTATGGCTGACTTTACTGCATGATTTCACTCTCCTTTTACTTTGCTGCACCTCACGTGATTTTTGTTTTAAGCCTTCCGACATACTTATTGTCTCAAGGGGACTTGTTTAGTCATATGACGAGCTGTCGTGGCTTGGATAGCTTTGAAATGGGGAGTCATTGCATTTTCTCCTCTCCTTCATTAGTGGTGCATTGACTTCAACCCATCATAGCTTTTGGTATTAGACATGAACTCCTTGAGATGTTTTGAAGAAATACGCATAACCTTCAATTGAATGTGGAGACTGTGAACTTCGCTTCTTAAGTTTGCTAGGGGATCCTGCTCTTGAGGGGAAGAAGACTGACCTTTCTCAAATTGCTCTCCTCCTGCCAGACCAGGGAAGAGTAGAACTTGCTGCTAGTCATTAGTCCGAGGAGCATCCTTTAAGCCTATAGCAACCGGAGTTTGAAAAATATTTCTTGGTGGTTGGCTTGCCACTTTTGCTTTCAAGAGTGAAATGGGGATATGCAGGAATTTTTTATGGTCCGGCATATAGGTGATATTTGGAGCTAGGAATTCTATCCCCATGACTTGCTCAATCTCAGAAATGACTTCTGGTTCATCTTCTGGTCAAGATGGCCCCGAACTAGGGGTAGAGGGTGAGGACTCCTCTTTAAGTGAAGACGAAGTTTCTTCGAGGATGATTGCGGGGATGCTAGAATGAATAGAGGTTAAAGGGTGAGCTTTTCATTGTCGTTCTTCCTCTTTGAACAAGGTTACCAATGTTCTCCCCATGTCCTCAACATCTTCATGAGGCGAAGATAGCATCTTTGTTGTAGACTTGTTATCCCCCTCATTTAGCTTGTGAGGTGATACTAAATCTTTGAAGTAATATTTAACATCAGCATAGTGAGTTTTGACGACAGGGAACAATCTATTGTCAGCACAGATCGTATGTTGTTTCCCATTTCGACTATACTTGAAGCACTAGTGCAATGTCGATGGAACCACGCCCTGGTCATGGAGCCATGGTCGACCGAGGAGAATGTTGTAAGAAGTGTCAGTGTCTATTACATGAAACTGGATGTAGTCATTTAGCTCACCGATATTAGAACAAAGGCGAACCGTGCCAGCTGGCTTCTCTCCTGACTGGTTGAATCCTTGAACTGTGACATGGGTTGGAATAAGATCATCGAACCCTAACCCTAATCGAATAAGGATCGTCCTTAGAATAAGGTTGATAGCCGACCCTCCATCTAACATAATTCGGTTTATGGGGCATGCATGTAATCTGTCATTGACAAAGAGAGGGTGATTGTGATGCTCTTCTCCCAATTGCAGATCATCCTCTGAAAAGGTGATTGGCATACATCCTTCTAAAATCGTTGGGTCCACTTCAGTAGGCTCTTCTTTGGTCTCATAAACCTCTAGGTTAGAGAGAGTCTGAACAAAATCCATCATATAATCCTTCAAGTGCATGAGGGCATCGTAGATATTGAGGAGAGTTGGAGGCTTCCGCAGATGCCCTATCACATCATATATCATCTTTTCTTGGTCAAGGTTTTGTGCTCCTAGTCTTGCCATTGATTTGGGTGGTATGTTGGGTTGAGGAGCAGGTTTGGGTGGAAGAGGTTTTTTTTGGCCTACTGGTTGACTCGATTGCATAGCGGGCTTGATTGGGGTGATGGACGTTTGAGGTTTTAGAAGCGATTGAGTCTGAGGTATCACAGGGAATTGGAGAATAGATGGATTGTTTGAGGTATTAGGATTGGGAAGGATTCCGGGGAGCTAGAGGATATGCATATTGGTATTTGGATTAGGGCATAGTGGCGAACTACGAAATTTCATGGTTATGGACTTCTTCGGTGGAGGTTGCAGCGTCTTCCCTGATCTAAGGCTCACTGGCCCCGTGATGGGAGATGTTCCTGAGATTTGTACCATATGACAAGCCTTCTGATAAAATCTTTGTCCCCTTGATTCTCTCAGTATCTACTCAAAATCAGGCTAAAGGGGCCACTGGGGTTTTACGACTTTGACTTTTTATGTTTCTTTCAAGAAGATGGATATGCTTTAGCTTTATCTGCTAGGGCATCAGCAACTGTTAAGAATCCGGTTGCTTGTGCCACGGTCTATTTCAACCGCTTCCGTTGCATCTTACTTATGTTGATTCCTTCAAATTTTTTGTCAAGAGGTTTGAAGTCTGAACATTTCAATGTTGTACCTACAGGAGACATAAAAGATGAAGGATGAGAAGAAAAAGAAGAAGAAGGAGAAGGGTTAGAAAGTGGGGGTATTTTAAGGTTGTTCTCCTCATCAGACAGATCTGGTCAGCTTTTTATGTTAGCACCAGGATATGACATGCGTAGGGGGTCTTTTACGTCATTCCCTTACTTAGACGGTTGGAGATTGCTTTTAACGTCGTTGCCCTCATTGGACGTGCTACTAGGAGAGAATGACTCAGGGACGTCTTCTTGATGGGATGGAGAAGGAAGAAGGATCGTGTCAGGGATGAAGTCCAGTAAGGTTGGCATTGGGGGAAGTGGTCTGAGAAATTCCTGCTCAACTGGAGGTTAAGCAGTCTTGTTTCTCCAACAAGCAGCTCTTCATGCCATCTCCTTCCGATTTTCTGAGGTGGTGTTTGATTTGTCTCACTAGGCTTGTGAGCAGCCCTAGCTTGGCAGACTGCTTCTCGTTTTAAGGACTTGAGTCCACTTCACTCATGGTGGACTATCCATAGTTGGGAAGTCGAGGGTTCAGCAGAGTTTGAATCATTATTAGGAAGGTATTGTGTTGGGAGATCCTCTTGCACCGCTAGAGTAGTGGTTTGCGGATCACTTAGTGTGACATTGTAAAACTCCTGACATTCCCGCATTGAATGTATCATGGAAACTGGTGCATTTCCATAGGTAGTGGCCCCATACTTGGTGATACGGGCACCAATGGTCCTCAATCCCCTGAGTAAGGCGTCGGCGTTGCCTCACCTGTTTCGGTGTGATTAGACGTTCTTGAAGCATTATAAGAAAGAAGGCATGAAGGAAACCAGGGGCTTCGTCTTCCTCTTGGATGGTTGTTGCATGGGAGGCTTCTGCTGCCCTGAATGCCTTCTTTAAGTCCTCAAGATTTATCTAACCTTTCTAAATTAGAGCCCCAATGATATCTTTTAGTGTGAAGCAGTCATATGTAGGATGATTGATCCCTCGATAATAAACACAATAATTTTCCTGAGTATCGAGTCCAGCTTGCTCAGGGAACATCGCTTTTGGAAGCTCGATCATATTTTGTTCCAATAATAATCGGAACAGTGCAGGGACCCATTCCTTCTGAAAGGGGTAGACCTTGTTCCTATGCCTTGTGAAATAATCATCCCGATTAAGATTCATCGTTGGGGGCGGTTGTACAATTGTTGGTTCTTGCCTGTTTGAGGACTTGTCATTACTGTGCTCACCCCTTTGGAGAGGTCCAAAGTTTGGGAGGGAGCCTTCTTTAGGTCAGTGACTGTGACGGCTGCACTGATCACTCCTTTTTGTTTGCTGCACTGGGTGTTAGTCCGATAGCTGCCATTGCCCGAGCTTGCTAACGGTTGTTGTGACCCACCGTGGTGGGGTGATAGACTTTCTATGCGGACTGATTTAGAAATCAGCTTTGACATGGAAGTTGGATTAGAGGCCCCGACGTGTAGAGCAATTTCAGGTCGCATGTTTCGCATGCCGGTTTTCATTGCTTCCTTCTCAGGCATGGGATTGGGATGGCAAGCGGCTAAATTTCTCCATCTTGATATAAACTGGTCCACAGGTTCATTGAGACCTTAAGTCAGGGTGAGAAGCTCGATGGTTTGAACCTCTCTCTCGACCTCATAGAAACGTTGATGGAACAACTTCTCCATTTCCTCCCAAGTTTGCATTGAGCTTGGGGGAAGTCGAGCATACCACCGAAAAGCTAGGCCGTCAAGGGTTTCAACAAACTAACAGAGAAGAAGTCTCCCATCAGCCACTGTTTCTCAACATGCTGCTTGGAAGTGGGTGACTGATTCGGGGACGTGGTTCCATTGCATATGGGAAAATTCCCTTCTAGTAATCTGAGGGAAACGAGAACTGGTCAAGGTATGAAGGGTATGACCTTTGATAAGGTGTTGCACACTACATCCCCAGAATTTGTCTGTTCTTTAAGCTATGGGTTACCATAACATCAATGTCTGCCTGCGAGATGGGGTGAGGAATAAAATTGTCCCGTGAGATAGAGGGAAGGGGCTACCTTGGAGCTGCACCATCCGAGTGGTGGGAATTAACCTCATGGTTAGCTGATTATCGTGCGGTGTCTATACGATCAATCTTCTCCATCATTGCATGCACCATATCTTCAAACTTAATCATGCGGTGTTCCTGCGAGTCAGGTTCATCTATAAATCACGCTAACTGCTTCTCCAGGGAGGTCAGCCTTAGTTGCAGTTGAGGGCTTGTGAACTTGACGGGTCAAACATGGTTGATCCATCAGCAGGGGGCCAACATGCCCTGACTAAACTTGACTTTTTTATGCCGATCATGTGAGGACCAGTTCTTGACGGTCTTGGTACTGTGGCTATTGAGGGGCTGAGTCGCCTTCTATGACGCTAACCACAATGCAGGGCTCATGGAGCTTTTCTTCAGGCTTCGTCATCTGAAGAGGGTAGAAGTGGCTCAGGCAAAGAGGGTCATCAGAGTTGGTTACACCGACCACCTTCGTCACTTGCTTAGTGAGAATTCACAAACCCCTATCGGGTTTAAATTTGAGGTTTTGATGGACATCATGCCAAAACTGTGATCAGGCCTGCAACTGGTCTGCTCTTCTTGCACAAGAGAGAGTTGTCTCCATCAGATGTGCCAAAGGATGAGGGTCAGGGACTAGAGTCTTCTTGGGCCGAGGAAGATGAAGGACTTGATCTTCCACCAGAGCGAGGAGATGGGGAGTTAGGGACTTCTAGGTCCTTCCTCACGCCAATCCATGCTAAGACCTGGTGTCTTTACTCAAAAGAAGGGTTGGGAAAGAAGTTAGAGGAACTTGGTCCCTGGGGACAGTCGCGAATGTTGTGATAAGAAAATCCCCGATTCGGATGAATGGGTTACCAAACCCAGCAGCCATAACTGCACACACAGAAAATAAAAACAAAAACTTAGCCAAACTACTATGATCCGACTAAGGGGTAGTATGTCCCTACTGGATTCACCAAGTTGGTTAGGTGCCTCGATCTCGCCCTCCAGATTAGGATGATCGGGCGGCACTCATCTCGGGTTTAAGAGAGACCCGAGACTTTGAGATCGCTCTCTCGAGAACCTCGTTCGAGAATAAGGGTAGGTATTACCAACCGATGAGAAAGGAATTTAAGGTCGGTTCGGGACTTATTCAGGATGGCTTGCGTGGGCACCCTCTTAGATCATGAAGAAAGCCCCCCAGTTGTAAAACTGGTTCGGAATGGCTTTCCTTGGCTTGTATTCTCTTGTTTTCCGCAATCACACATATATGGCAAATATTATAAGACAGGTGGGTAGACAGACCTCACCTTGCCTTCGAGTGAACGTACACAAGCGTGTATATTCAAAAATAAGAAGAGAATAATGAGAGAAGAAAGATGGGGGAGAGAAGAATTTGATCAGGCAGAGAGATCAACACAATGACTAAGCTGGTAGGGAATTGGCCTGATGTGGCAGTAAAACGGGCTCGATAACTCAGACCGGCTCAACAGAATTACTACTAGACGTCAATACCGATACGTACTAGCTAGACAAGATGGTTAGTTTATCGTGGTAATGAAGCACGCACAATTATTCTGGCATAATAACATTACGTCTAGACGACAAGACTACCGTGGAAGGCTAATCTCGACCCCCAGTTAATCAAATGAAAGAATAACAGAAAGAATGGAGATCATAGAGAAAGAATAAGGAATAGGATAAGAGAAGAAGAAGAGGATAGAAAAAAAAAAATAAGGGAGAGGAAGAGAAAGGAAGGAGGGGAAAAGCATGTGAGAAGAGAGAAGGAAGGAGCAAAGATACAAACAGCAACAAGAGGAGGAGAAAGAAAGCTTAGTCAGCGATATGTCTCGATCGGCTTTGACGAGAGAGGAGAAAAAGGTGAAGGCACATGCGACGCTGAGCATCGCCGGCTGTGTTAGATAAAGAAGAGAGAGAGGACACAGACGATGTTAAGCATTGTCGGTTGTGTTAGGAAAAGAGGAGAGAGAAGGATAAAGACAGCACCGAGCATCGTCGGCTGTGCTAGACAAAGAAGAGAGAGGACACAAACGGCACTGAGCTTCATCGGCTGCGTTAGGAAGAGAGGAGAGAGAAAGATATAGGCCACGCTATGTATCGCCCGTTGTGTTAGACAAAGAAGCGAGAGAGGACATAGATGATGCTAAGCATCGCAGGCTGTGTTAGAAAGAGAGGAGAGAGAAGGATACAGGCGGCACTGAGTATCGTCGATTGCATTAGGAAGAGAGGAGAGAGAAGGATACAAGCGGCACTGAGCATCATCGACTGCGTTAAGAAGAGAGGAGAGGGAAAGAGAGATAAAGACGAGAAGGAAGAGAAAGAGATGAGAAGAACAGAAAGAAATGGAAGATATAGATGAGAAGAAGAGAGAGAAAGAGAGATAGAGATGAGAAGAAGAGAAGAAAAGAGAAATAGAGATGAGAAGAAGAGAGAAAAAGAGAGATAGAGATGAGAAGAAGAGAGAGAAAAAGAGATAGTGATAAGAAGAAGAGGGAGAAAAAGAGGGGAGGAGAGAGAAAGAGGGGAGGAGAGAGAAAGAGAAAGAGGAGAGGGAGAAAAGAAAGAGGAGAGAGAGATAAAAAGAAGAGAGAAAGAGAAAGAAGAGAGATAAAAGAGGAAGAGAGAGAAAGTTACCTTACCAAGGGGTATCGGCCCTTTTCTTCTCTCTCCTCTTTCTCTCCAAGATGCACCCATGAACTCAAGCAAAAATTAAAGTCTTTATTGAAAATTGAAGAATGAACCGAAGGGGCTTTTACAATGAAGCGTTGCATGTTTATATAGAATTGGGCCCAAACATGGGCGGACGCCCAAAAACTACTTAAAATTGAAGATAATTACAATTTAATTTAAAAGAAATTCTAAAAATGGGTGCAAAAGAACTGTTTTTCCCCTGCCTAACAATGTGTGGAATTTTAGAATAGTCCCTGCTGCTGCTCGAGAACTAGCGTGATCTTCCACGACTGATCCAGGGTTGCTCTGAGGCTCGTTTGATCGAAAGATAATTGTTTTCTTGTAGAGCTCAGCATGACGATCGATTTGATACCAATTTCAAGTCATGAATCATGTTTTTGAGCCACGAATCATGTTTTTGAGCCATGATCTTGATCTTTGGATGAATCACTAAAACTTTGGATCGATAATGCACTTGTTGTAACAAGCACGGTTCAATTTCGTGTCCGGATGAAGATTTTGTCGTCTTGAGCTTTTGGACGCAATCTTGAAATCTAACAGCCATAATTTATTACATCTTCGACACCTCCGTTTGTGAAATCCAACCATTCATTGAACGCAAGGTTCAGACCAGAGATAGCCTCTGAATTACACACAAAATGCAATTGGTTTCGCGTCGATCGGGTATGCTAGCATCGTGATTTGGCTGTCGGAGTGAGGCGTGCTGCTGCTGAAGTTTCTGCAACTTTCTTCACTTATCAACAACTTTTTTCTACGTTTTCTTCCTACTCAGGAATTGTCACGGGGCATACCATATATCAAAACGCTCATCTTGTCAAGACGAACACGCTCACAAAATTTGAGAGATATCCAACGCGAAACGAGTGAGATATATGTCCCCAAAGTTACTACCCATGATTAAGAAAACAACCACCTCTAATTGTGTTTTGGTACAGGGTGACCACACCGGAATAGCGTGCGACCATCCCCTTTTCAGTATTTTACCCATAACTTTGTCCTAGAGTGCCCGATTGAGCCGAAACTTGACCCATTGGAGTTTTCGACCGTATTGGATCCAATGGCGGTAGTCCGCACAACAATTTGATGCACAAAAAATATAATTCTAGTTACGGGAGCTATTTTAGGGTGCGAGAGGCTGATTTTGTCATAATTGTTTCTTTGTGTTCACTGCCTTAAATATGTCGGATTGCGATGAAACTTGATAGGTGACCTTTTAGAGTGCTGATGAAGATCTTTGACTAATTCTAGGGCCATTCTGAGATAGCCAAAATTTCCACTATTTTGTCGGCTTTATTGATCCGCTTCCTCTTTATTCCGAATCAGGGACTGAGGTGTTGAAAAATACGTTCAAACATCGAGGTAAGGGTTCCCTCGAGGTGTGGCTCGAGTGAATGATCCATGAGCCTTACGGTGTGTGCTAATGGTGGAGGCCTCGAGGTCTCCGCCGCGATGTGTCGGGCCTCAAGGGTAGAGACTCGCGGTGGTGCAGGAATATGGGGGGTAGCCTTGCGGCGACCCACAAAAGCAACAACAACTTATGTTCCTTTTGCAGTAAGGGACTGGGAAGCCTTCCGACGTACCTCGGCAATGCAACCGACAAGTGAATTACTGGTGACAGGGTGCATGCTGTGAGTGGTAGAAAATGTTCTACCAATGTAGGGTGCCCTGGTGGAACTTCCACCAGGTCATGGAAATGGGGAGTTAGGGACCTTTAAGTCCATTCTCATGCCAATCCAATTCAAGAATTGGGAGCTAGACACTAGGTCTTTGCTCAAAAGGAATGCTGGGAACAAAGTTTGAGGAACTTGTTCCTGGAGGATTCTCGAAAATGTAGGGATGAGAAAATCCTTGATCCGGATAAATTGGTTAAGAAACCCAGCAGCCATGTGATGTGTGAAAACAAGAAAACAAAAGAGAAACAAGCCAAAAAAGAACGATCAAACGAAGGGGTAGTAAGTCCCCAGTGTAGTCACCAAGCTGATTAGTCTCTCGATCTCGCCCTTCGAATTTAGATTATCGGGAGGCACGCATCTCGGGTTTTGGGGAACCCGAGATTTTGAGATGTCTCCCTCAGGAACCTCTTTCAAAAGCGAGGGTAGGTATACCAACCGATGAGAGAGTAATTTAAGGTGGGCTCGGGACTTACTCGAGCTGGCTCGCGTGGGCGCCCTCTTAAATCACAAAGAAATCCCCCTAGTCGTAGAACTGGTTCGGAATCGCCTCCCTTAGCCTGTACTCTCCTGTTTCTGCAGTTGTAGTCACATGGTTAATTTATAAGGCAAGTGGGTCGAGTGACCCCTCCTTGTCTTTGGGCAAATGCACATAGTCATGCACATTCAGAAGAAGAAAAAAAAGGGGAAGAGAATAGATCAAAGAAGAAGAAAGAGATAGAATAGCGGAATGGGGAAGATAAACATTTGACTAGGTGGCTAGACTAACACAATTGCAAGGCCAGCAAGTGATTGACTTATAGTGGTACCAAGACGGGCACAATAACTAGACCGGCACAATGACAATATTATCAGATGACAAAATGATCATCGACTAGCCTGGTATGATGGCTAGCCTATCATGGCAATAAGGCCGGCGCAGTGACTAAAACCGGCACAGCAACATTAATGCTAGAAGACAAGACTACAATGGCAGTGCTTGACTTAGCCTCCCTTGATCAAACGAGAGGGAAAGAAGAAGAAGAGAGAAAAAAAAGAGAGAGGGAAAGGCATGCGCAGTACTACCGATCTCGTGCATGTGAGAAAAAGAAAGGACCGAGGGAGAGAATAAGAAGACGAAAGGGGTAGTAAGAAAAAAGAGAAAAGGGGGAAGAAGAAAGAAGAAAGGGAAGAAGAGAGGGTAACACGGGCGACGATGAACTTCTGCCATCCATGACAGAGGAGAGAGAAAGTAGTTGGAGACATGAAAGGTGATGAGCTTCTGCCATCCATGACGGAGGAATGAGAATAGAGAGAAAACGTGAACAACGATGAGCGTCCGCCATTTGTGGCAGAGAAGAGAAGAGAGAGAAAACATGGATGGCGATGAGCTTCCACCGTCCATGACAGAGGAATTAGAAGAGAGAAGAATGAGCGGCGATGACATCCATCATCCATGACAGAGGAATTAGAAGAAAGAGAAGACATGAGCGGTGATGACATCCATTGTCCATAACAGAGGAAATAAGAGAGAGAAAAGATGGGCAGTGAAGACATCCACCGTCCATGATAGAGAAACTAAGAGAAAGAAAACATGGACGGCGATGAGCTTCTACCATCCATGATAGAAGAGAAGAGGAAAGAGAGAAAACATGGGTGACGATGACATCCGATGTTCATGTCAGAAAAATTAGAAGAGAGAGAACAAGGACGACGATGAACTTTCGCCATTCATGACAGAAAAGAAAAGAAAAGAGAGAAAACATGGACGGTGATGACATCCGCCATCCATGATAGGTAGGAAGTGGGAGAAAACATGGGCGGTAATGAGCATTCGCCGTCCATGACAGAGATAGACATGGAAACTTTTACAGATGCCCGGCCTGCCACTCGAGTTAAGGCCCAGCTCACCGTTTAGATCTTAAAAACAAGAATACATCATGCCAAGCGATAGGCTTCACCATGCATAAATAGAGAGGAAAATAGGAGAATAGGGAGAGAGAAGGAAAGTGAAGAAGAAAAAAAGGAAAGATAGAAGAGAGAGAAGGAAAGTGGATAAAGAAGATCAGAGAGGAAAACGAAAGTGAGATATAGATGAGAGGAGAGAGATAGAGACGAAGAGAGAAAGAGAGATGAGAGGAGAGAGAAAGAGATGAGATGAGGAGAGAGAAAGAGAGATGAGAGGAGGAGAGAGAAAAAGAGAGATGAGATGAGGAGAGAAAAAAAGAGAGATGAGAGGAGGAGAGAGAAAGAGAAAGATGAGATGAGGAGAGAGAAAGAGAGAGATGAGATGAGGGAGAAAAGAGAAGGAGAGAGAAAATAGGAGAGAGAAAATTACCTTATTGAAAGGTATCGACCCTTTTCTTCTCTCTTCTCTCTTCTCTCTCTCTCCAAGACATACCCACAATTTGAATGTGAAAAACTCTCAAATTTTATTGATGAGCTAAAAGAATCAAAGGTCCTTTGATAATTGTGTTTAAAATGTACTTATAAAATTGGGCCCAAACATCGGTGTATGCCTAAAACCTATCTAAATTGATGATAATTAAAATTTAATTGAATTAAAAGAAATTCTAAAATTGGGTGCAAAAGAACTGTTATGCCCCTGCCCAATAATACATGAAATTCCAAAATAGTCCCTGCTGCTGCCCTAGAACTTGTGTGATCTTCTATGGATGATTCGGGGTTGCTCCGGCATACGTTTGGCTGAAAGATAAATGCTTTCTTGTCAGGCTTGGCATGACGATCTATTTGATACCAACTTCGAGCCACGAATTCCGTTTTTGGGCAACGATCATGCGACTCGAAATTTAGATGAATCTTGATAACTTTGGATCAATAGTGTGCTTGATCCTTGATGTTTTTCTGTGATTTTTTTGCTGAATTACACTAAGTATGCCGTCACGATCGCATTGCAACAAACGCAGTTCGATTTTTTGTTCGAACAAAGATTTCGTGGTTTTGAGTTTTTGGTCGGAATTTGGAAATTCATCGACCGAAATTTACAGCAGATTTGACACCTTCATGTGTAGAATCCAACTGTTCATTATACGTCGTATTCAGACCAGAGATAGCCTCGGACATTACGCAACTAATGCAATTGGTTTTGTGCCGATCGGGTACCAGATCACCGTGATTTAGTCGCTCGAGTGAGGCGCGGTAGTCTTGAATTTTCTACAACTATCTCCACGAATCATCAACCTCTCTCTAGGTTTTCTTGCTGCACGGGTATCCTCATGGGACATGCCACATATCATAATGTTCATCTTGATAAGATGAACACGTTCACAAAATTTGAGAGGGATCTAATTCAGAACGAGTGAGCTATGGACCCCGAAGTCATTGCTCGAGGTTGCAAAAACAGTCATCTTTAATGGCGATTTGGTGCAGGGAGGGTGCACAGGAATAGGTCTGGTCTACCCCTTTTTGGTCTTTAGCTCATAACTTTGTCCTGGAGATCCCGATTAACCTAAAACTTGCCCCATAAGGGTTTTCGACTGTGTCGGATCTAATGGTTGTGGTCCCACAACTGTTTGACATGTCGAAAATATAGTTCTAATTACAGGGTCCATTGCAGGGTGCTAGAGGCTGATTTTTTTGTAATTGTTTATTTGTTTGTACTGCCTTAGATATATTAGATTGCAACGAAACTTGGCAAGTGGGCTTTTAGAGTGCTTAGGAAGATTTTGACCCATTCTGGGGCGATTTTGAGACTGTTGGGAATTCCATTATATGTCGAGGCTTTATTGATCGACTTCCTCTTTTATTCTGCATCATTGACCAAGGTGTGCTGAAAAATTCTTCAAATAATGTATTGCTTATTTAAATCAAAGTAAAAATAATGTCCGATATAGAATCAGATTCTTCATGAAAAGAAGAAATACTAGCTTAAGAATTAAAAGAACAGCATCTACACTCCATTCCACAGTAAATGGGGTGGTTGCTCCATTAATGTCAAAGGTACATAGGTACTGATGTGGCCAGTAAAAGTTAGCTAAGGTGTCCAGGAAAAGTAGTTGAGGTGTCTAAGTGGCATTAATTGCAGTGGTTGAGCAATAAATCTTCCTTTTTGAGATTTTTCAATTTCTCAATTTTTTTGTCGTCGATGAAGAATTCTTCTGGAACTACATCACCGAGTTTTACAAATTGTTCAGAAATCTCAGAATTGTTTTTTAAGTTTTCTTCTGAATGCATCATGAAAACATATGCATCCTCTTCTTCCGACACGCTGTCAAATTCATAGACAATTTCATATTCAACTTCAAGTCTGGGTGGATGACAACCCATCTCTATCCCTTCACCCACCTCGGGTCTCTTTAGACTCACATTCACCACACGCAATCCGCTGATCGCCCATGCCACATGACAAACTCGTTGCTCGGGGCAATCGACACGGTAGGCTCATGAAGGCACACGACCTTCAGATCAATCGAAAGTCACAAAACCCCTACACATATATGTCGAAAGCCATAAGGCACACCAAACCAGACAGGCAAGCATCCCAAGTGCTGAGTTCTGTGCAGCACGAAGGGATAGACCTAGGCCCATCCCAAATACTCTGGTAGCTTGCAAACACCAATGCATGGATGAACGCCCCACTAGCATGAAGAAAGACGTACCAAAAGCCGGCGGCAAAGTATCGACCACCGCCTGGCTCTAAACAAAATTCCCAGCAAGCACTGTCCTTTCAACCTCGCTCGCACTATACTCACGAGACCCCTCCCCCCCCCCAGAATGGAGCCCAGGTAGGCCACATCCAAAAACGATCTGTCAGCCGCCCCTTATTCGAAAACACGACAGTCACGAAAAGCGAGAGCAGGATCGTCCACCGCGAAGACCAAGCCGCTCCCTCGATATGAGTAGGCAAGGCAGACCCTAGTAGCCTTACAAGAGGGATGAGTTGAACATTCAACCACAGAGGCTTTATTGAAGAACAACCAATTCTACATGCAGCAAGACACAGATCGTCTCTTGATGGATGACATCGTTGCATGTCAGGTCATCGAGATAAGCGAAGACGAGTCCAACTCGCCTGACTCGCAAAGCTCAGTAGAACCGCATCAAGTTAAAGATATATGCTCACAGGGTTGTCACATGACCATCAAGGATGAGCAATGGACCCAAAGCCTCAAAGCACCACGCTCGACAAAACCTCGTCCTCTAGGCCACCTGAAACCCATGCTCACCGGGGATGTGAGGCAATTTCAGGCTCAGGGAGTACAGGCTCAGCCACTTCTAACCAGTATCCCAGATCGAGGCACCAAGAGGCCCAGGATCGCCCCACCAGCTGAATCGTTGAGCCCTGGCGAACGAGTAGAAGTAATGTTGGTGGACCACGAGGAAGGAGAAAAGGAAGATCCACCTCCAGGCATTTAAAGCATCCTAAGAGATATCATCGAGAAGATCGAAAGACTGGAGGACATTTGCACCGTGGGGGATCTGAGTTCTCCCCGTAGACCTCAAGAGGATGAGAGGAACCGAACACAGCCACCTCCCTTGAGCAAGGCATCAGTATGACATAACAGATTGCCCTACACGTAGAGGCGTCAAACCCTACCAAGATCGAGAGCCTATTAAAACACCATGGACGAGACCGAGACCAAAGTTAAAGCACCAGTAAGGCTCGTAACGACGGGGGCAACATGTTGAACCCCCGCACCAATCAACCCAAGAACGTAATCAGTGCGACCGTCACAACCGCACCCCTCAGCATTAAACATGTGGCTAATACAACCCCTCTTTCGACCCTAAACATGTCCTGGGGGATACCGACTAAAGCCAAGACAGATGCGCAACAGCAAGCCCCTCAGAAGAAGAATTATGATAACATGCCACCATCGTAAAAATACCATCAAACTGAGGAATTTTTGTGCAGATTAAATCAGAAATATGGCTTCAATAAGGAGTGGGTTCCGACCCTCCTAGAAATGCTCCTTGACCAAGAGATGTTGATAGTCCCTGATGCCAAGAAGTCGAAGCAAGCAGAGCTCGTTGACGACCCCAAATATTGTACCAACAATTGGAGCATAGGACACCCAGTCCAGGATTGCATCCAGTTAAAAGAACACATTGAAACCCTGATCCAAAATGGATAGATGAACCTAGAAGGCCTCAAAAATGTTTTTGAGAACCCAGAAACTTCCCACATGGTCAAGGTCCATCAGGGATGCATCAGCGACTCTTCTCCAGCTAGTCTACCTCCCGAGCAACTTTTGTCCTATTCGACATGATGTCCCAGCATGAGATGATAGCCCCATGAGTTCCCAAATGACAAGAATTAAGCATACAAAAAGGCCAAAACCCTTGGTGAAAAGACCATCAACAAAGGGCCCATGACTTGGCCAGCTGCAGAACGTTCCGCTCTTTCTTGAAGAATTACATCCAAATCAGTCAGATAGTCCTAACGGATGGATGAACTTCATCATCACAAGGAAGCCAGGAGGAACAGGCTTCCTCGCAGCAAGGATCCCAATCAACTTGACCCTCGCTCTCTACAAGCGAGGAGAATCTGAAGACCTGAGAAGAATCCAATTGGTCCCAAAGACAGGACCTTAAATTTTCCTTCGAAAAAGAAAATAAGGCATCGGATAGAAGAAACAACTCCTCGTTCAATTACATATTGCAAAGGGTTTATAAAAGGAGGGCTCAAGCAAGAGGGCTCGCGCCTTCCGAAGCGATCAAGAGAATCCTCAATCATCGCTTTTAGAACCTTCGCGCATCGCAACAGGGCTTGCTTCTATTCTTGGAGGTGAGAAATCTCCTAAGCAGTCGAATTGACCAAGGAGGTGACAACCGCAGAGTCTGAGTCCAGCTGCTCTAACTCGGCCAACCGCTAATGCAACGCTTCCCTACTAGTGTCTTGATGAGCACTCAATGAAGCCACCCAAGCTTGCAACTCCTCCATCTCAACCTTCACCACCTCGAGTTCCCCAAAAACGTTTGCAGCCTTCGTCGACAGGGAGTCCCGCTCTAAAATGAGTCGAGTCAGCTCCTATGCCCACTGCTGCACGAGGCCTTGTCGGTCAGCTAAATCTTACTCCAAAACAACCAAACGGCTCTCAAAAGATGTCTGCACTGCATCGTCCCATGAAAGATCTTCAGTGCCCCAGTCACTCAGATCTTGTAGCAGCCCATCAAGACGATCGAAGATTTCTTCATCGGGTCACGCACTCCTCAGACTGACCACAAAAGCCCTGAAAACCTCCATCCGTTCCTCAAGCTCCGACAAGGGACACTCCCTCAATCCCAAAAGGCCTGAGCTAAGCATCCCCCTCACCATTGATGCCTTGAAGCCCGAAGATGACTGCAAAACAGCATGGATGACAACCACATCTAGTGCAGGCACATCAAGCATAGGGTTCCCAGAGCACGGAGGCGTCATAGCCCTTGTAGCAGTGTGGGGCCCAGAGGAAAGCTTACAACAGGCCCTCCTGAGGCATGTGAACCCGAGGACTGTGCCACTGACAAGTCGAGAGGTCGAACTCTAGAAGCACCCATCTCCTTCTGTGCAGCTTGTGGAGCAGACGGAATTGATGTCACAGGGCGTGCAGGAGATGCCACATGGGTGCGAGTAGCGAAGGATGTGCCAACCTCGACCCGGGATGCCGAGCTTCTCGAGCCACGCTCTAGATCAAGAGGCATCACACTCGACCACCCAAGCAAACTGTCAACCGATCGCGATGTTGCCATCGAAACTAAAGATGATGCAGTGGGAGGAGAATCCGAAGCCCTACACTCTCCTGACCGAGCCCACCTCGCGTGCGAAGGAACTGAGGACACTGTCGTAGAGGGCGAGTCTCCATTTCTCGAATGTCTCTCTCTCTCGAGAACAAGAAGAAAAGGGAGAAGACTATCTGCCCTTCTTTCTCTTTCTCCCCTTCTCCAAATCTTCCCTCCCTTCATGAGGAACACTCTTGGGCTTAGCAGAAGCCGAAATCCTTGGAGCCCGACTGACCCATCCAGATAAGCCAAAACGAGTTTCGCCCTCAGGCTGAGCACATGGAGCAGGGGAAAGCTCTTCTTCCTGAGGTGGGGCAACACCCCCTTTGCGCTAGCCAAAGATCAGCTCAAGCTTATCGAAGAAAGACCGCATCTTCTTCTTCAATGAGAGCAACATCATATTGTCTTCGTCTCCACTTAACAAATGGTTCTTGGCCTGTATCCGCTAATCAGTAGGATGATGATCCCAGCCGCAGATGACAGAAAAAGGAGGAGGGACGAGGCGTCTGCTAGCCCTTCCATGACATCTTGAGCCACCGGCAACTTTCCATGAATGGGGTGCATCCCAGTAGTCAGCATTTGTTGAATCCCACCACTACCAGTAGCTCGCAGTCTTATGACCCACACTGCCATAATGGGGGACCATAAACCAGCTATGACCAGGGAGAAGAAGACAAGTCTTTCAAGCCATACACATATGAAGGTTGGATCAGACTTCTGGGCTCGCAATAGGAGCCTCAGGGTCATGCAACACCCCTTCCTTTCCATGTTCCTTTAAGAAATTAATGGCGACACAACACCCCTTATGAAGACCATGCTGATGTGCGAAGCGGTGAGGAAAATAGCCCTACAGCCTCATGCACCCCACTCCCTTGAACGAAAGATTACACCCTTGGACGCTTACAAGGTACATGGCGTCTTTGGTCTCGGTGACTGCCTTATCAAGAGCAAGGCCAAAAGCGTCAATGAAGATACCATCCGAGGGATGGCCAATGGGGAAGGGCCCCTCATGAGGGAAGAAGGAAGCATTGGTCAGGAGCTCACGAACCGCATCGGGCTCCCGAACTACGACCCTCATCTTAGCAATCTTCAGCATATGCGGGCACGTTGCTGCCTCATGATTCCCTTTGAGCTCATACAAGCCGAGAAAATATGCAGAAAGCCACCCGAAGACATAATGCATGAGGAAACATGTGGTCAATCACCTCGGGAACCCCTCACCTAGGGACACCTCGTCGCTGCTGTCCTTCAAAGGAACCTTTCCACGGGGAATGGACCTTAACCCGTGGAAAATACTACACAAGACCGGCTGAGCCAGTGCAAAGCCAGTACCCTCGGCCAACATACAGGCCACATAAAAACAACCAGGCCAGATGACATAACCCTTCACTCTCAAAAGAGCGAACTTACATAAGAAGAGGGTCAAGTAAGCTGCCAAGTACATCCGGTCCCGCACATTCGGCCTCTAAGGGGCAACTGCTTTCTTCAAAGCCTTCATTGCCTCCACCCACTGAGACTCGTCTATCATGAAGCGCTCGAGCCCACATCCTCACCCTCTTGACAGGTACCGGGAAAGTAATCTCGCCATGCTTCAACATGTACGCCACCAGTCGAGGGTTGTGACTCTGAGTACAGGAGCTGATAGATCTCGAACAACTCACTGAGACTCGTTGGAGCGTGCCTACCCTTGATGGGCATGCCCCCAAAAGTAACCCCATTACTAGGGACAAACTCCTCATAGTCCTCCCTCTGTAAAGAGAGGCTACAAAATACAAATCCATAAGGGTGATGCCTGCCTCACCCTCCTGCAAAAGCCAATTGTTAGTATGGAAACACCATGTCTCAAGCAAACACTTCATGGTGTTCGAATATCGGTCGTAGTCGCTAGCCGAGCATGGACATGTCGTAGGTAGACCACACTCCTTCAAGGTACCAACGAAAGAATGTAACACGTCCAACATCCAAGTGATGTATCTAGTAAGGTACTGGTGCTCCCCTTCAAAATGAAGTGTTCTGCAGCCCACTGAAGTTCGGGCTTCATCAACATTCTCTTCCCCAATGTAGGCATGCTCTCA
The DNA here is from genome assembly GCF_000471905.2 of Amborella trichopoda. The sequence goes on from NW_006499776.1 coordinate 2,783,808, forward strand.
TCAGAAGGAGAGTGCATATGGAAAGCATGATAAAGGGGCACGTCGTGCCTCTATACGAGAGGCTCCCCGTTGGCATCCTCATGCAAACAAAGCTGCACGCTCTTGCCTACAAAGGTGATACGAGAAAGCCAGGTGATCTCTTGGCTACGCTCAAGCTCTTCTAGCAAAGTTTCCCTCGCTAGAGACACCTCAATGTAGAGATCAGACCCTAACTTGCCAACACGAGGAAGTGGGCTCACATCAAGAACTTGCACTACAAAAACAAAAAGAAAGGGGAGGGGAAAGAAAAAACGGATCCACCAAGGAAGAGGAATCGTGTGAAGAAATCGGTGGCCAGAGATGCATTCCAATCGCAGAGGAACACCAAGCGACAAGGAAGGCAAAACACCTTGCGGAAACAAGCCCATGAAGCATCACACGTGCGAAACGTCACATAGTTCAGAGGTAAGGAAGTAATGAGATGCATGCGCAATAAAAGATGCCGTATGAACGAGGTTGATGGTGCTCATGTCAAAGAAGAGCAGCCATGCAGCAATCAAAGCACACTGCCAAAGCCGAATCGTGGTCCTCCATCCACGACACACCCGAAGAGATGGCCAAGTGCCACCAAGGTACACAAACACCCTACCCTGGACTACCCTAAGGGACATATCGCTCATCTGCGTAGCCTGACACACACTCGTACATCCACTAGGCAAACGAGACTTCATTCCCTGCACTGCTCACACAATCAAAATGAGGCATCTGAGCCATCCAAATAGGGTAGGATATCCCCTGCTTAAGGAGAAAGACAAAAAAAAAAAAGCTAAAAGTTAAAAAAAAATGAATGAAGGAAAGGCGAATACCCAAGCGGAAAAGAGAAAGAAGATTCTCATTCATAAACAATGGGAAATACAAGCCTCTGTCACGACAAGGTTATCCTCCATAGAGCAAAAAAGGGAATACAAGTCTCTGTTACAACGAGGTCATTCTTCAACAAGAAAAAAAGGGAATATAAGTCTCTCGTACAAGGGAGAAAAGACTGCTTCTATAGAACTGCTATGAAAAGCTAATTCGATTTCCTCAAGGTGCAAATGATCAATCGACCTTGTTGTAAAGGAATCGAACACAAAAGTGAAAGACATCACTCCACAAGATGCAGGATCCTTCGAGCTATAGACATCTTGGAATACCTAGATAGAAGAACCTCCCATGTACGAGTGATGAGGCTGCCACCTCCCTATGCAGGTAGCCATCTCCAAGGAGCAACCTCATTCTCCCTTAACAAGGCCCTAGTTCTCCCTCAATAAGGCCTTAGAAAAACTGAAGAAGACTCCTTATTCTTTTTCACGACAAAGTGAAGGTAAAAAAGGAGCATTATCCAATCAAGGCTAGAACAAGACAACCCTCTTGTTATAACAGATGACTAATCCGAGCGCCAGATGTCTTACACGACCAAACTCCCCATCTGGTCGATCTTCACCACCAAAGGGATAGTCGAGTCAAGAGCTTCACGACCCATCCTTGAATGAACGAGACCGGATCTAAGCTCGATGAGGATTGACGTTGGGCATACAGTGACAATCATCCTTCTCCAGCTCCCAAGAGCGTGAAAACAACTTGAAGGCTCAAGCCCTCCATCAAGAAGATTACCCATTTACTGAGCCTCTTGGAGCAAGCTAAACTCTAGAAAAAGTAAAGAAAGTTCCATGTGCTGCATTTCAGCTCGAACGCCCCATGTTATAGAGAAAACTACAGGCTCACCATAAAAGCACCTGCCATTTTTTGAAAAGACGCCTCGTACAACTACACCGACATGTGTCATCGAACGATGCTCTCACTCCTCAAACAGCCAGCATCTTCGCTGTCACGCCTTCCAGGCGTCATTATCACCAGATCACGAGGCTGATTTCATGCCAGTGCTTCACCTGCCAGAAACGTCACCTCACCGACGAAAGGCCTGCCGTGCTTTTTTGAATTCCATCATCTCCTTCAGCTATGCATCACCAACGGGTAGTGAGCCCTCCAAAGGAAAAGGCCAAACCCAAGACTCCAGTCCTGACTCTCCATCAATGTGCAATGGTGAGGTAAACAAAAAAAACCCGGCATGGCGAAAACCCAAAAAGAAAAGGGTGCTATGAGTAAAAATCGAAATATAGCAAAAGGTGCATGTGACCCCGAAGTCACGGGCAAAAATACCTCAAAAGGGAAGCAGGTGAAAGCCATCACTATAGCACCACTCATGTTCCAAGTGAAAACCCGAAAAGGCACTTGAAGCAAAAACAAAAATCCGGCTTCAGTGCCACCCTCAAAATAAAATTTCTGGCCTCAGCACCACCCCACAAAAAAAAATTCAAGCCTCAGTGCTGCCCTCCAAAAATTTTTGGTCTCAAGCGCCACCCCACAAAATCAAATTTTCAGCCTCAGTGCCACCCTACAAAACAAATTTCTTGCCTCAGCGCCACCCGACAAAATAAATTAAGGCCTCAGCGCCGCCCTCCCCAAATTTTTGGCGTCAGCGCCACCCTTCAAACAAAATTTCTGGCCTCTATGCCACCCTACAAAACAAAATTCATGCCTCAACATTGCCCTCCAAAAAACTTTCTGCCTCAACGCTGCCCTTCAAAAAATTTTCGGCCTCAGCGCCACCCAACAAAATAAAATTCAGGCCTTAGCACCTCCCTCCAAAAATATCAGGCCTCAGCGCCACCCCAAAATAAAAAAGAAACAAAATTCAGGCCTCAGCGCCGCCCTCCAAAACATTTTGGCCTCTGTGCCACACTCAAAACAAAATTTTTGGACTCAGTGCCACTGTACAAAAAAAAGTCCATGCCTTAGTGTTGCCCTTCAAAAAATTTTCGGCCTCAATGCCACCCAAAAAAACAACATTCAGGCATTAACACCGCCAAAAAAAAAAAAGAAACAAAATTCAAGCCTCAGTGCCACCCTACAAAAATTCTCCATCCTCAACATCACTAGAAAGACCTGTCGGTCTAGTGCCATCCCAAAAATGCTCAAACAAGAAAGGAAAATCACTTAGACGGGTCAAAGATGCCCCCCAAGGGCACACGACCGCCAAGCTGGAGGAACAACACCCATGTCAAAAACTCAGGGTGAAGTATCACTAAAGAGACCGCCTCAGAAACCCTCCCTATCGACTGGTCCAGACTATTTGGGACAGGCCACACAAAAGCCCCCGACTGGACCCGATAGGATGGGAATCGGAAGAGGTACTCTGACCAAACCAAAACCATCACTAAGCTCCGATGAAGCAGCTTATGCACCTACCAAGGGCTCTTCTACAATCTATGTAAGGGGCAGGCCTCTAAAATGCCTTGGCAAAGATTCTAAAAGGATGATCTTTGACGTCAAAAACCACTTCTTTTCGAATGTTGCACTCCTCACCTCTCTCGAAGCATAACATCCGTCGGGGCAAGTTGTTATACATTATTTTTGACGCACCTCAGCCCCTCAATCAAATAAAGGAAGAGAGTCAGCTACAACCCAGTCATCGCAGTACATAAGACAAAACAGTAGCCATAGAGGAAATAAGCCTCAAATAAAGATGACCAAAGAAAAGATTCCTATATGAACAAGAGTTGAAGCCTTATCCCCAGCACCGCATGTATAGGACCCAGATAGGTATGCCAAACGGCCATCATCATCTTCCATGTAAAAAGGAAGTGGGCCCAGGCTCAAACGGACAGACCCATTGCCTCTAATTCTGGACCATCGCGAAGTAGGGCAGAGGAACACCTTCCACCGTACTACCTCACCAAACCAGTTGACGGCCATGGCGATTCCTTGGCCACCCCTAGATGAGCTCACAACTTCTTCCCTATTGTAGAAGAGTAGCCGAAAGCCTTAAACACTCACAAAAAGCTTCGACGATATTCCTCTCTCTGACGAGCAAACATGAAAGTAAGCCTCCCCCATGAAATCTTCAGAAGGACATCTTAGCCCCTCGCAGAGAGAACTCGGCCACGCAAAGCTGATACCAAGAAAAGAACACTTCTAGGAAGAGAGCCCAAGTCAAACACGACAAGCAGCATACGAAGCAAAATAGAAAAAGGAATGAAACCAAAGGTCACCTGAATAAAAATAAGAAAATTGCCATCGTCAAAAATCCCCTTTTGACGATTCATCAAAAGTCCAAGAACAATGCAAGAGCAAGTCAAACCTGTTGCAAAAAGACTGGAAAAAGACCTTCCCCAAGCTCGTAAACAACACAGAGACACAGTATATTAGAAAAAGAAACCATCGAAGAGTTCATGAAAATAATTAGGTTCCTTCACTCACGAAGGAGATTGCAGCAAAGCGATAAAAAAGGATCAAAATGATCACAAGGAACGAACATCAAGAATATAGCAATAGATCAACCCATCTCATACTACAAGTACCCGGGAAGAACTCTCAAAGTTTTGACAATGGCGATGGGCTTCTCAGAGAAGGACGAGTTTATCATATGTGGAAAAGCATATTAGGGCATTTTGGTCATTGTACCCAATTTTGGGAATTTATTTTAATTACTTTTAATTGTATTTAGGCTTAGTTTTTTAGTATCAACCCCTGTTATTGAAAAAATCTATATAAACAGGCTTAAGTCAATTGTAAAAGGGGAATTACAATTCAATAAAGAAGAGGCATTACGCTTGATTCTGATTGTCTTTTCTCTTAACCCTAGCGTCCTAAGGAGAGGAGAGAGAAAAATTTTGCAAGAGAGGAAAAATACCCCGGACCCGTAGGTACGCATTTTCCTCTTCTTGAATATGCTTATCACTTTCGAAACTTTCTCTCTTCTTCTCCCATATACGTAATCTCACAAACGTCCAAGATTGCGCGGACCTGAGAAAACTAGAAAGGGTTCAAACTGACACACGTCCACGTCTAATCCCTCTTCCTCGCTATGACAGCCCGATAAGAATGAAAGAGATCCCCACTCATTTTTTGGAACGACAAAAAGAAAGCCAAGCCTGGAACGAAGAATCAAGACATCCATCAGAACCTAGACTTGAGAGAAGAGAAGAGGGTCGTAGCTTCTTAAGAGAGTCCCAGAGTAAACCATGCTGGTGAATAGCAGAAGGGCTTTCTTAACTAATCTAAGAGGGTGACCTTCTGACATGTCCCATGAACCCACAACGATGAGGTAAACAAATCAACCCTTCCCCATCGTAAAATCTCTCTTTGTTGGTACCCTATCCGCACTCTAAAAAGCTAGCACGCCTGCGTCACTCGACGCGCCATGAGTGTGAGCCTACTGTTGTTGTTTAAGAGAGGATCTTCTCCCCGTGCCCCAACATGAGGGACCTAGAGAAATCCAGGCCCCGCGTGAGGGAACCTTGAGTGTGCGGTCCTGTGGGCACCCCAGACACGCGGGTCATCTTCCCTCTATCCTAAGCTGAGCCACCCCTTTATCTCTGCCGCTCACTCTTACCTCCATGTGTGACTTCATCTGTGAGGCCATCCGTGTCCTCCTGCAAGCCCGCAGACATGAGTAGACTCATGGGTCTCAACCCTCAGGTTTCCTCATCTACCAAGTCAGTCCCCTCAGGAAGGCGACCAATGAGGAGGGACATTCAGATCCCAATCCAATAGCATAGAGAGAGAAGTAAGAGGGTGTGAGCTTAAAGAGGGTCCCCGTTCCAAACCGCGTTGAGAAGAAGCCAGAGAGCTTCATAGTTGCTCTAAGAGGGATATCCGCCCGACCTTTTCTCGAACCCCAAGCAACATAAAGAGCATTCATGCTCTAGTCACAAAATATCTCTCTTCGTCGGAACCTATTCATGAGTAATAGGGCCCAATAGCGCCACACGCGGGACCTCTGTGGTTGTTCGAGAGAGGGTGTCTGCTTCTTGACCCGAGGGAAGCTAGGACCCCACCAACATCAATCATTCTTTTGAATGACCAATACCCTTTGGATAGGCAGTACGTTGATGGATGCTTTTGATCTATATGATCGAACTGACACTGTTATATTTGAGTCGGTATGGTTGATAGGTATCCAACAGTTAGGATCCGAAGTGACAACCAACAAAAACTGTGCTATCCTTGAGTCAGTGACAGTCCTTGTTGTAGTCACCTAATCTTCGACTTTAGACCTCTTTCTTGGGGTTTAGTTTTCCAAACGAATGAGAGATTGATTTAGAAGAAATTATGGGATGATGACTTCCTTGGTAATTGAACTTTGTGTTCACCTGTGATTCTAACTCTTAGGGTCTACAAGGTTTGGCATTTTGGTTTAAGAACTTATGGGTTGGTCTCTATTTTTCTAAGGGTTTGCAAGCAGGGTAATCTAGGATTTGACGGCGACATAATCATCATATCTAGACCTCCATGAAACTCCTTCCTTTTAAAAAATATTTTAGAACTTTTTGAGGATAGATTGAATTTTTGACACAAAACACGGAGTTTTGTGGTCAGATGCCTCGATCTCGCCTACCCGGATATAAGTGATTAGGTGACACGTGGCTCAAATTTAGAAGGCCCAAGATTGAGATTGCTCTTTCAAAATCCTTGTTCACAGAACAAGGGCAGGTGCCCAATTAGTGAGAGAGGAATTTGATATGTGAGGTGGGGACCAAAGTCATCTGGCTCTGTGACTTACTCAGGCTGACTCGCATGAGCACCCTTTTAGATGACGATGGAAAGCCCCCGAGCTACTTCAGCTGGTTTGGAATCGCCTCCCTTGACCTGCAATCTCCTTGTTTTCTGTACAACATTATCATGGTTATTAGGGTGATGAAGTGGAAGGTTCAAATAAAGGTAGAAAAGAGTATAGAGCTTGATGAAGGGATGAGACTATCATGATAGCTTAATAGTCACTGATTCAGAGTGGTAGCAAGACGGGCATGGTACTCAGGATCATAAAGACGAAAATACTACTCGAAACCAAATCGGATATGACTGTCCTTATCTGGTGTGACAGCAAGATGGGTATGGTACTTAGGATCAGCACGAAGGTAATACTGCTTGACAGCCAAACCGTTATGTTAGTGCAAGACAAAGCATATCCTTAGTAAAGTGAGAAGAGGAAAGAATGAAGAGAAGGCATGAGACAGTGAAGAGATGGGGTCCCGACGGAATTAGGGATGGCCACCCACAACTGTGGAGTAACAGTATAGCGACCCTTGGACGGCGCTGGATTCCACTACTCACAGCTAGAGGGTGATCAATGAAGTATAGACGATGCTAGGCATCGTCGTTGCCAACACGAGAAGGTAACACATCCCTTCGTGGGCATCGCCGTCTACACTCCTCGCTGAAAGATAAAGACGAACGAAGAGAGGGGAAAGAAGCTCAACATGGTGCTGCCATCACCATGCATGACCTCTGAAACCATAGGAGGAGGGAAAGAAAGAAAGAAAGAGGCCTGCGGGGACCATATAGTCTCTGAGAAAAACTCAGACGAAGAAGAAGAAAGAGAAGAAGAGAGAGAAGAAGAGAGGAAAGAAGATAACAGAGAGAAAAAGATTTACCTTAAGCCGAGGAGTACCGTCTCAAAAGTTTGTCTTTCTTTCCTCTCTCTCTCAAGCCTTGACCCAACAATGAGAAAAGATGGACATTTTATTAAGCAAAGTTTGATCCTCGTACAATGAGAGTATGTGATATATATAGAGTTTTGCCCAAATATGGGTGGAATGATCAAAATTAAACCTAATTGTTGAAAATTAAGATTTAATTGAATTAAATAAAATAGGAAAAAAGGGTGAAAAATGACTAATTTACCCCTTCCTAACAATTGTGGAAATTCAAGAACAGTCCCTGCTGCTGCCTTAGAACGTGTGTGATCTTTCATGGATGATCTGGGGTTGCTTGGTGTCCATTTGTTTGAAAGATGTTTGTTTCTTTATAGAACTCCCCGTGGGGATCATACGTCTTGAAATTTGAATGGATCTTGTAAACTTCAGATCCATAGTGTGCTCGTTCCTTAATATTTTTCCATGATTTCTTCACTGGATCACACTGAGCATGTCGTCATGATCACGTGGCAATAAACGCAATTCGATTTCGTGTTCGGATGAAGATTTCACACCTTTTAAGTTTTAGCAGGAATTTGGAATTCCGGCACTAAAATTTGTAACCGCTTCATAGGTTCATGTGTAAAATCTGACCGTTTATCATGCATGGCATTCGGATCAGTGATAACCATGGACCTTATGCACAAGATGAAATTAATTTCACATTGATCGGGCTCGTGAGCGCCATGATTTTGCCGCTCGAGTGAGGCGTGGTTCTATTGTTTTTCTTGAAACTTCCTTCATGGATCAACAACTTCTCTCTAGCTTTTGTTCGCATTTGAGAGTCGTCACAAGGCGTGCAACATATCGAAACGCTCATCTTAACAAGACAAATACGCTCACAAAAGTTGGCCGTGATACAACCTCGGATGAGTTACATATGAGCATCGCAAGTCACTGTTTGTGACTGCCCCTTTAATGGTGATTACTTGCAGGTTGGCCGCATAGGAATAGTGTGTGGCTCCTTCTGTTTTGATCTTTTACCCCAAACTTCTTTTTGGAGTGTTTGTTTAAGCTGAAATTTGACCCTCGGGAGTTTTCAACTGTGCTGGATCCAATGGTGGTGCTCCCACAGCTCTTTGAAGCACCAAAAGTAGGTTTCAAGTTATAAAGGACCGTTTCAAAGTGTTAGAGGCTGATCCTGCCGAAACTATTTCTCAGTCAACACTACCTTAAATATGTCGAAATACGACGAAACTTGGTAAGAGACTTTTTGGAGTCTTTATGAAGATGTTAACAAGGTTTGGGGCTATTCTGAGACTATTAAAATTTACATTATTTGTCGGGCTTTATTAACTTGCTTATCTTTTTTATTTTGCATCGAGGACACATGGTGCTGAAAAATGTTTTCAAATAGCATGGCCCATCGAATGTTGTGCTTCGATAGAAATGAGAAGGACAACATTCGAAAAATTTCTTCTGGCTTTACTTCTTTTTTTTTCCGAGCCATTAGACCACAAGAACGTAGAGGAGATCCACGTAATGCTCTAATCAAAGATGCTCAGACATTTGGATGCAATGTACAGGTCCATCCGTGGAGACTTTAGGGGGAGAAGAGACTTTTGAGGGATCTGTCGAAGTCCTCACCCTCAAGGGACTATTTGTGATTCTGATCGCTGAGGCTTTTGTGTGGACCTCGTTGGCTAGAATCGGGCCTATCTGGTAGCCAAGTTCTATGAGCCTTTGGTCGGCATTGTTTGCTGCTACACCAGGTTTTCTTTTGACAATCAAGGTACCTCAATGGGCCCTCATCCTATGGGGTCCAATCGGGGGTTTTTGTTGGCATGTCCTTAAGGTTTGAACCTGTCGGCTAGGGAGGGATTTGGCGAGGCATCACCCTAAATTCTCTAGCAGGTTCTGCCCTGGCTTTATCAATTTATCGCCTTCGTGAGTGTCTTTAGTATTTTGAGGGATATATTGTTCATCGCCCACACCCTCAGGGATTAGTTTTTGTTTTAGTGTTGAAGTGTGGGAGATCTTATGAAGCTCTCACTCCCGGGTGTGCCATTTTGTGTTGTGATTGGATGCTGGAAGTTGAGGATTTTATGTGGACCTCATTAGCAAGAATTATGCATGTTTGGCAATTGGGTTCGAGCTGAGACTGTGATACTGTGTCAACCTGCATTTTGTTGATCCAAGCCCCCTTTGTGAGTTTTCACCTGGACTGGGGAAGTGGCGATGTAAAAGATGGTTTTCACCAACTTTCTTTCATTTAGGGCTCTTTTACCCATGACCCTTCATCCATGTCCACCCTTTTCATCCTTTTTTGCTCACGGTGCGCTTTTGAGGTTTTCACAGTGTCCGTGTTTTTGTTTTCATGTAACTCTTTTAATCATGGTTTTATGACCATGCCCGTCCGTCATTTTTATTTATGGCATTCCCTTGTCCAAATATACACCATGCCCATTATTTTCTTTTTTGTGAAGACCTGTGTGAAGCCTTTTAACGTCATGCAGCCAGGATGGGCACTACAGTTTAGGGTCATACAGCTGGACAATGATGAAGATGGATGGCAATCTGTTGAGGCTATGGAGTGAGTATGGTGGTGGTTTGGACTCACTTTGGGGGGATGGCATGAGGTTACCTATGAAAGATGGATGATGTATGTGTGGAAGATGAAAAGTGGTGACCCACTAGCTTATGACGAGTATGGATGGCGGGATGGTTCCCCATTTTGTGAGCATGGGTGAGACTCGTTGGGGGATGATAAATAGCAATGATGAAGTGAATGGATTCACTGAGCAATTTATGAAGGTCGTGTGCGCACACGGATGGGTCGGCTAGGGAAGGCATGCGTAAAGAAGCACAGGGTATGTGCATATGTGAGGGTGTGTTTAAGGTCATGCTTCCGGATCTCGTGCAAAACAGTTTAACATCATGCGGCCCAGACCCGCACTATAGTTTAGGGTCATATAGCTTGGACCGAGGTTATGCAGTTTAAAGTCATGCAACTAGGACCATGTAGTTTAAGGTCGTGCAACTAGACCTCTGCTACAGTTTAAGGTCATATAGTTTAGACCATGGTGCTAAGCCTTTTAATGTCATGCGCCCAGGACATGAGCTACAGTTTAAGGTCATATAGCTGGACCGTGGTTATGCAGTTTAGAGTCATGCAACGAGGACTGTCATCCAGTTTAAAGTCATGCAACTAGACCTTTGATACAGTTTAAGGTCATGCAACTAGACCTTTGATACAGTTTAAGGTCATGCAACTAGACCTTTGATACAGTTTAAGGTCATATAGTTTGGACCATGTAGTTTAGGGTCGTGCACTTAGACCATTTTAGGTGGGTTGCCATGTAGATGAAGCTTCATGGGGAATAGGTCTGTGGATAACAATTCAACTCCCTTGGGAATAATGATGGTTAATACTAATAGGAGGTTAAGATGGAGAAGAAGACTTCACTGGGGATTAGGGGACAAGTATGACTCCCTAAGGTGAAAGATGGAACTCCATGGCTCGTGGGAAAGTAACCCAACTCCTGGGGATAGAATGGCTTGGTACACAACTAACCCAAGAATATTGAAGGGGTAAGCATTTTACCACGCGGATAATGAGTAACAGTATGCATGTAACTCCACTGAGAATGTCAGGCCAAAGAACAGGTGCAACCCCACTGGGGATTGAAGAGATAAGGACGACCCCAACTCTATGGGGATAATGGGCTGCTATACGGATGTGACTCCCGCTGGGAATGAGGGAGGTGGGTTCATTTTGTGGATTAATATCATGTGCAAGGACTATTTATTGTGCCATTTGAACGTCTTGCTACAAGGATGTGTATTACAGTTTTAAGGTCTTGTCGCTTGGACCATGGCTAGGCAGTTTAAAGTCCTGCAGCTAGGACCATACAGTTTAAGGTCATGCAATTAGACCTCCGCAACATTTTAAGCTCATATAGTTTGGACCATGGTGCTTAGCCTTTTAATGTCATGTGGCTAGGATGTGCGCTACAGTTTATGGTCATACAGCTGGGTCGTGGTTATGCAGTTTAGAGTCATGCAATGAGGACTAAGCAATTTAAGGTCTTGCGACTAGACCTCCGCTACTGTTTAAGGTCATACAGTTTGGACCATGCAGTTTAGGGTCATGCACCTAGACCATTGCAGAGGCAAGGGAATGTGACTCCACAGGGAACAGAGCCATGACTAGAGACTTGACTTCTTGAGAAGTGAGAACTGTGGTGTAGGGAATGAACTCCTTTGGGATGCAAAGAGGTGGCCTGCTTGTGGGGATGACAGGTCAGGGTCTGCGGAAAGTGGGAAAAATCCACAGTTAGCAATGCAATAGAATGCGCACGGCGCTAGCATAGGAAATGTAAATGGTGCGACGCATGACGTTTAAGCCTTTAGTGCGGCGCACGGTGAAAACACTTTGTGAAGCCCGCGATGTTAGCTTCTTTGAGAAGGATGCGGCGATAGCCCCTTGATGAAGTGCACTGCGATAGCCCTTTGTGAAGCGTGCGACGATAGCTTCTCGTGAAGCATGCGATGATAGCTTCTGGTGAAGCACGAGGTGATACCTTCTGTGTGAAGCACACGGTGATAAGGTATGGCGTTAGCAACAGATGGCAGTAGGTTCATGAGGCACAAGCCACAATTATTCTGGCTACGAAGCGCGAGGCGATAGCCCCTTGATGAAGTGCACGACGATAGCCCTTTGTGAAGCGTGCAGTGATAGCTTTTGGTGAAGCACACGATGATAACCTCTGTGTGAAGCACGTGGCGATAAGGTGCGACGATAGCCATAGATGGAAACAGGTTCATGAGGCACAGGCCGCAATGACTCGTATTCGGGCTTGAGGCTTGACCCGCCGCTGCCAGGACCTATCGCCGCCTGGAGGTGAGGACTTGAGCATCATTTTGAACTCATGGGGAGCACTTTGTGGCAATTTTGAGTACAAAAGGGTAAAAACCCCTTTTTACAGTTTTATCGAAAGATAAAACAGTGAAGAAAGGTTTTAAAGAGAGAGAAAGAGCTAGAGCTTCCGTCAAAGAGACTTTCGGCAAGAATTTTGGACCAAAACTCGTAGAGTGCAGGCATTTAGGAGCTTCCACGAACTTGAGCAGGACGTGAACCTTTGCAACATGCATGCGGATGTTTTCTGAGAGTGTTGAGAACTTTTGAGCAGGGAACAGGGAGCTTCTCAAGGCTTCACCGAGACTTTGACGAAACTGCAAGAGTTGTAGTTGTACACTGCCAGAATTTAAGGGACATTTCAATCGTTCTGGGGTTGTCGGGAAGGATGCAGAGAGGCTAGAGGATCCAAACGGTCTTCCGGTTATCAAAAGAGAAGAAGGAGAAGCAGCAGTGGCTCTGTTAGAAACTCTGTGATTTTTTCGATAGATAGAGGAGTGCGAATAAGGAAGAAGGGAAACCCACAGGGTCACAGGGGAGTTTCTATAGGAATTTCGGTGGCTTTTCCTTTTCTTTGGTCGCCGGTAGAAGAGAGGGAATAGAGAGGGAATAGAGCGGGAAGGATTTCCCGGTGAGTAAGAGTGAGTTCCCGGTGAGGAGAGGAAACGTCAGTATGGGAAAGAAATGGGTCAGACGGGGGTTCCCGCAGGACAAAAAATTGTTTCCAGTGAAACCCGAAGGATTGCGAGGGAGGCGAAAGGTTGCGAGAATGTTGATCGTCACCAGGGAGTGATAGTTGGAAAATCCAAAGAGGCGTGAGGGTTAATGCTTCCTAGGAATTGGGGACGGTGGGAACTGGAGCACGACGAGGGCGTGCGCGACATTAAGTCGCATGCAGTGCTTCCTTCGCACAGTGTTAAGCCTATCACAGTGACGGTCATGCTTTGTATCATGCCGCTCGTGGCAATGGCTGCGTGTGGTGTTGGGTTGTCAGCGGTGATGGTAGAACATGCCATTGAGTTACGCACGGTGATGGTTGCACACAGCATTGGGTTGTTCACAACGATGATTGTGCATGGTGTCGAGTTGCACGTGGTGATGAACATGGATGACAATGTCTCGTGGGAATAGGAATTCGAAGATGGCTCTGATTTAGCTTGAGCAGCCAAGGTGTCGACAACGACCAAGAATCCCATCGCCTAGGCTAACATCTTTCTTAGGAACTTCCACTGCGATTTGTTGATGTTGGTGCCTTTGACCTCTTTGTTTAGAGTGTCGATGTCTGGGCACTACTGACCTACACTTATAAAAGTGATAGAGGAGGAGGGAGGAGAAGAAGGAGAAGTGGAGTTAGAATGTCCTAGGCAGCTTTTTACGTTGTTGCCAGAATTGGACGTGTGCAAGGGGTATTTTAGGTCTTGTCCTGGTTTTGACCATTGGGGGGTGCTTTTAGTGTCGTCACAGGTATTGGACGAGTCTCGAGTAGCTGATGACTCAGAGACGTCCACTTGATCAAATGAAAGGATAAGGCAAGCTGCACTTGGGATGAAGTCCTCTATGGTCGGCAGTGGAGGAAGAGGCCTGAGAAATTCTTCCTCGACTGGTGGCTGATGAATATGGTTCCTTCGACGAGCTGACCTAGATGCTCGCCTTTTTTTGTATGCCCTAGGTGGTGTTTAGACCTTCCTATCGAGCTGATGAGTAGCCCTAGCTTGGTGGACGGCCTCATGCTTCAGAGACTTGATCCTACTTCGTCTACGGTAGACTTCTTCGGGCTGAGAAGTCGAGGGCTCCGAAAGGTCTAGTGCAGGCTCATAGGGGACCTGCAGTGGGATTTCCTCTTAGACGGAAGCAATGGCTTAGGACTGTTCAGGGAGAACGACATAGACAACGTGGCCTTTCTGTACCTTCTCGGCAACTATAGCTTCGAACCCAGAGCATTTTGCGAGCTCATGACTCCATACCTAGTGATATGGGCACCAGAGATTTTATGTACCCCGGGCAAGACACTTAGGTTGTCTAGCGGGCTTGGGAGTGACAAGACCCTGTTGGAGCATCACCTCAAAGAGGGTTTGCAGAGGGTCTAGCTCAGCATTTCCCTAAACTTATGTAGGGAGGTCTTCTTGCACTGGTGGAGCAGGGGCTTGAGAGTGTCCTTCTAGGCTTCATGAACTTCTTGGTGCTGCTTTATCTTCTTTGCTAATAGCTCATGGAAGCCAGTGCATTTTCTCACGTCATGGCCTCATATCAGATGATACAGACACCAGAAATTCTCGGTTTCTGAGGGAAGGAACTTGGGCTGCCTTGTCGGCTTTGGCGTGATAAGACCTTCTTCAAGCATCATCAAGAATAGTGCACGGAGGATAGTGGGTACTTCGTCATCCTCTTGGATTGTCACTTTGTGGGAAGCCTCAGTTGCCTCGAATGCTTTCTTTAGCTCTTTGAGCTTTATCTGACCCTTGTTAATAAGGGCTTTGATAATGTCTTTGAGCATGTAGCACTCTTGAGTGGGGAGGCCTACTCTCTTGTGATAGGCGCAGTAACTCTCCTGTGTCTACTCTACAGCTTGTTCAGTGGTGTTGACCTCCGGCAGATCATATTTTGCTCTAGTAATAATCGAAGCAGCACAGGAAGCCACTTCTTCTCGAAGGTGTACACCTTGTTCTGGTGCGGGATCCAATAGTCACTTCGATTTATATTTTTAGGGGGTGGGACCCTATTATAGGACTGTTACAGCTTGCCTCCTGCCTGAGGTGTCTGTGCCTTAGAGATATCCAAGGTTTGAGGGGCCGCTTTCTTTGTGTCAGTCAAGGTGACAGCTGCACTAATCACCACTTTTTGCTGGTTGCCCTGATTGTTGGACCGAGAATTTCCATTGCCCCGGTTGTTTCTCGAGCTAGAGGACTGCTGGTGGGATCCACCATGGTGCTTGGACAGACTTTCTATCCGAACTGCTTTAAAGATGAGCTTTGACATAGAGGGTGGATTGGAAGCCTCAACATGTAGCGCAATCTCGAGCAGCATATTTCATATTCAGGTCTGAAATGCTTCTCTTTCAGTCATGAGAGTGGAATGCTAGGTTGCTAACTCTCTCCATCTGGCGATGAACTTATTGACCGGCTCGCCAGGGTCTTGAGTCAGAGTGTGAAGCTCGATGGTTTCCACGTTTCTCTAGACTTTGTAGAAGCGCTGGTAAAACAACTGCTCCATTTCTTGCCATGTGTGCACCGAGCTTGGAGGTAACCGAGCATACCACTGGAAGGCTGGCCCTTCAAGAGTTTCGACGAACTGACAAAGGAGGAGTCACCCGTCAGTTGCCGTCTCTCAACAAGCAGCTTGGAATTGAGCGGTATGCTAGTGCGGGGATGTAGTATCATTGAACTACGGGAGCTTCCCTTTTTGATAGTTTGGTAGATCTGCGCCTCTGGCATGCTCGGGACCTAATTCTTGAGACTGTTGGTCACCATGGCATCTATGTCAGTTTACGAAACCATGAGGGGAGCAGAGCTCTCTGAGGAGACCAGTGGGGGAGTTTGCCTAAGAGTTGTGTCCTCTTCAGGCTGAGAGCTGGCCTCATGGTGAGAAGAAGAAGCAGGGAGAATGGATGCCTCCAAGGGATCCATCTTTTCGAGGATGGACTGCATCATCACCTCGTACCTGTCCATTCGCTTCTCTGGGGCATCGTCTTGCTCTTTGATCACCAAGTCACTGACCGTTTCTTTTAGACGGTCAGAACCAGTTGGAGTAGCAGACTGCTGGGGTTGGTGAGTCGTATGCAGCAAGTCGGTCTATAAGGGCTCGGCATGCCCTGATTGGACTCGAGCCTTGTACGCCGACTGTGTGAGGACCGGTTCTTGACAGTCTTGGGATCGTGATTTATTGACGGCTCAATCCTTTGTTATGACGATGACCACCGAGCAATGTTGAACTTCTCACTCAGATTCTGGAATATGAAGAGGGAAGATGGGATTGTGAGGCAGGAGGTCATCAAGAGTGGTAACCTCAACTGCCTTAGGAGCCTCTTTAGCCAGGAGCTGGAGGTATCTCTTCTGCTTGATCTTGAGAATCCAATCGATTTCAGTCCAGAATATAGCTTGCGACTTGGACTGCCCTGTGTTTCTTGAGCATGCGAGGGCCGTGTCCATCAGCTGGAGTAGAGAATGAGGCTTCAGGATAGAAGGAAATCTCAATTGCTGTCCTGGAGATGGAAGGCTTCTATTTTTCGTCAGGCCTTTACCACGAATTCCTTTATCAGGTCGAGGTGCATGACTAACTAGAAGTGGCTGACTCAAGATGGTACTCTTAGAGAAAACCTTTGAGTACTAGGTCTCCAGGTGCTTGCCTGATGAAGGAATGGTGGCAGAAGAAGGATCTGGCTCGTGACTTCTCATGAGTCAGGAGCGGGGAGGAACCAGCAAAGTCGGTGCATGCGCACCTTTAGAGTTAGAAGTCTGGATAACTTGGGGGTCAACTCAAACTCCGTCAGCTGGCTCGAACTTAGGAGGCCGAGACCCACGAGCTCGTGTCTATGGGGACCGAGTGGGTGCTCATCTCTCACAAGGTGGAGCTGTGTGTGTTGAGAGGGAGGACGAAGTGGCCGACCCTCGTGTGCTCGAGATGGCGCAGCACTAGCGTTGCCCCGAGCTGTGGGATGCAAATGTATGGCACGAGCAGTGTTTGGCCTGAGAAGGCAAAGCCATGGACACGAGATCAAGGCAGCATGAAAGTTGCCCCGCTGTGTGGCTCGAGTGGTTGGACCACGAGCCATCAAGTGTGTGAGAGAAGTGGAGGCCGCTGGATCTTCGCCTCTATATGTCGAGCCTCTAAGAATAGAGGTTCAAGATGGTGAACGAGTATGGGGAGTGACCTTACGACCACCGTTAGCAGTGATGGCAACTTGCTTGCCTTTCACAAAAGTGGATAAAGCAGCCTTTCGGCGTACCTCAACAATATGACAGACAAGAGACTTGCCAGTAGCAGGGTGTGTGCTGTGTGTGGTGGCATGTGTGCCACCAATGCGAAGGGCCTTGGTAGAGGGTCTACCAGGGCAAGGAAGTGGGGAGTTAAGGACCTTTGTGTCCCTTCTCACACCAATCCAAGAGAGAAACTAAGAGCCAAAATGTGGGTCCTGACTCAAGAGGAGTGTGGGGATTGAGTCTTGAGAAGCTCGTTTCCCTGGGATGGTCAGCAGTGTGGGGATGAGAAAATCTTCAACTCGGATGAATGGGTTGAATCACCTAGATACCATGAAATATAGTGCAGAAAGTAATAGGTGATGTTAATCAAGCAAGAGAGAACCTAAGAAGGGGTCATAAGTCCCCAGTGGAGTCGCTAAACTGGTCGGATGCGTTGATCTCTCCTACTCGGATCTAGGTGATCGGGTGACATATGCCTCAAGTTCAGAAGACTCGGGACTGAGATCGCTCTTTTGAAAACCTTGTTCACAGAACATGGGCAGATTCCTAATTAGTGAAAGAGGATTTTGATATGTGCGGTGGGGACCAACCTCACCTGGATCTGTGACTTACTTAGGCTGACTTGCTTGGGAGCCCTCTTAGATCACGACTGAAAGCCCCCCAACTTCTTCAGCTAGTTCAGAATCGCTTTCTATACGAATTTGTCATGGTTAACTTGTAAGACAAGTAGGCCGAAGGACCCACCCTTGTCTTAGGGCAATGCAAATTCATATGGTGAAGTGATGAAGTGGAAGGTTCAAATAAAGGTAGAAAAGAAAAAATAGCTTCATGAAGTGACGAGACTAGCATGATAGCTGAACAGTGACTGACTCAGAGTGGTAGCAAGATGGGCATAGTACTCAGGATCAGGACGATGACAATACTACTTGAAACCAAGGCTGATATGACTGTCCTATTCTGGTATGACACCTAGACGGGCATGGTACTCAGGACCAGCACGATGACAATACTGCTCGACAGCCAAACAGCTATGGTAGTGCAAGACTAAGCCTGCCCTCAGTCTAGTGAGAAGAGAAGAGAATGAATAGAAGGTGCGATGGCTTCTTGTGGAGCGTGCGGAGAGAATGAGAAAGCATCACATCCCTTCACGGGCGGCGATGAATTCTTGTGGAGCGTGCAGCGATAGCCTCTTGCAAAACATGGGATGATAGTTCCTTATGATGCACATGGCAGTGGGCGTGGGATGGAAGAGAAACCTATGGATGGCGACAGGTACTGGGCGCACAAAAGGAAACTTGCGAATGGCGATAGACACCGAGCGCACGAAGGAAGATCGCGGATGGCGCTGAGCGCACGAAAGAAACTTGCGGACGATGATAGGCATCACTACCCTGTACGGGTGGCGATAAGCATCACCATCGGCGATAGGTTGTGGGAGTGAGAGAAACATACGAACAACTATAGGTATTGTCGCGACCCTTCATGGGTGGCGACAAGAATCACCGTCTGTGATAGGCGTGCAACAGGGTGAGACCCCTGCGGGTAATAATAGGCATTGTCATTTGCACTCCTCACTGAAAGATAGTGAAGAGTGAAGAGAGCAAGAAAGAAGCTCGGCATGGCATTGCCATCGCTATGCATGACCTGTGAAAGCACACCAGGGAGAAATAAAGAAAGAAAGAGACCTGCGTGGCACTGCCACTACCGCGCATAGCCTCTAAGATAAACTCAGACGAAAAAGAAGAAAGAGGCGAAGAAAGAAAAGAAGAGAGAAAAGATTTACCTTAAGCTGAGGGCTACCATCCGAAAAGTTCTCTCTCCTTCCTCCCTCTCTCAAGTTGTGACCCAACAATGAGAAAAGATGGAGATTTTATTAAGCAAAGTTCACTCCTCGTACAATGAGAGTACATGATATATATAGAGTTTTTCCCAAACATGGATGGATTAATCAAAATTAAACCTAATTACTGAAAATTAAGATTTAACTGAATTAAATAAAATAAGAAAATAGGTACAAAATGATTTATTTGCCTCTTCCTAACAATTGTAAAAATTCCAAAACAGTCCCTACTGCTGCCCTAGAACGTGCGTGATCTTTCATGGATGATCTGGGATTTCTCTGGTGTCTGTTTGTCTGAATGATGATTGTTTTCTTATAGAACTCGGCATGGAAATCTATTTAATACCAACTTCGAGCCATGGATCGTGTTTTTAAGCTACAATCATACGACTTGAAATTTGGATGGATCTTACAAACTTCGGATCGATAGGGTCCTCGTTGCTTGATGTTTTTTCATCATTTGTTTGTGGGATCACACTGAGCAAGCCATCATGGTCGTCTGGCAACAAACACAGATCGATTTTGTGCCCGGACAAAGATTTCACACCTTTTGAGTTTTGGTCGAAATCTCGAATTTCGACGTCGGACTTTGCAGCCACATCATCGACTTCTTGTGCGAAATCTAACTATTTATCATGCGTGGGCTTTGGACCAGTGATAGCTATGGACCTTATGCACGTGATGCAACTGGTTTCGCATTGATCGGGCTCGTAAGTGCCGTAATTTTACCGCTCGAGCGTGGCATGTCGCGACTTATTTTCCTACAACTTTCTTCACGGATCAGCAACTTCTCTTTAGCTTTTCTTTGCGCTTGGGCGCCGTCATGAGGCGTGCCACATATCGAAACGCTCGTCTTGACAAGATGAATACGCTCAAACAATTTGGTTGTAATTCGACTCCAAGCAACTGAGATATGATTTTTGCAAGTCACTGTTTGTGACTGCCCCTTTAATGGTGATTACTTGCAGGGTGGTTGCGTGGGAATAGTGTGCGGCTCCTCTTGTTTTGATCTTTTATCCTTAATTTCTTCTTGGAGTGTCCATTTAAGCTAAAATTTGACCCCTGGCAGTTGGCAATCATGCCGGATCCAATGGAGGTAGTCCCACTACTGTTTAAGGCACCGAAAGTAGGGTTCCAGTATAGTGGTCCATTTCAAGGTGTAAGAGGCTGATTCTGTCAGAACTGTTTCTCAGTCTGCACTGCTTTAGACATGTCGGAATGCAACGAAACACGGTAGGACACTTTTTGGAGTCCTTATGAAGATCTTGACCAGTTCAGGATCCATTCCGAGACTATCAAAATTTCCACTGTTTGTCAGGCTTTATTGAACGTCTTCTCTTTTTTTATTCCGCATCGGGGATTCATGGTGCTGAAAAATGTCTTCAAACAAATTAGTCTACGATTTTAACAAAAGGAATTAAGGTTTTTGAAAACTTCTTCAAAAACATAGGGGAAATTTTGAAGAGGGAAGAGAAAATTTGAAAAACTGATTTGGTAAGAAATTTATGCTCATGCTACCATGGAGCTCTCTGAGCATTTACGTCATGCAGTGATGGGTGTTTTTGCACCTACCTCGACTCTTGCATGCATGGGTTTGAGATTGATTGATATTGGGTACTCAGTCTTTTCTTTGTCTTATGGGTTAGACATCTTCTTGTCTCAATTCTTTTACACTGCGTGAGTTTGATGTTTCGACTGTCTCGGCTCTTTTATGTCGTACAAGTTTGACGTTTTGATCGTCTTAGCTCTTTTACATCACACGAGTTTAACGTTTGTGTTTTGCGATTTCTGATTGTTTTACGGTATGGGTTGAACATTTTCTGACTTTCACTTCGTATGGGTTGGGCATCTTTCAATTGGATCCCCGATGGTTTTACATCTAATGGGGTATACATCTTTAACTGGATTTGGTGAGCCATTTCAGCTCATTTCACATTGGAGTCTGTGAATCGGAAGGTTAGTCAATGAAAAGGTGCTTGAGAACCTTGGATGTGTCGGTTATTGTGGAGAACTTTCTCTGACTACTCCGAGTGTCTTCTGATACTGATTTCACTTTGTTCCGAGTGTTGGTTCTTCAATATCTCAAATGTCTAATTTTTCTGGGTCCCGAGACACATCTACCCCTGCCCTATTTTTTTGAGGCTTTTCTTTTCTTTTCCCCACATTTATTGACTTATTTTTCCATTCTAAGATTTCATCATGATTGTTTTCCATGCTGAATTCATGTTTTTCCCTGTTTTGGAGAGTTTCAAGCATGTTTTCTTTTTTTTCCATGTCGTGAAAGTATGCCTCCTACAATGATTTTGCAAATGAAATTTCTTGTACAGTAGCCCCAAGATGTAGTGACCCATAAAATTAGTTTAGGATTCATTTTCATGATGATTTTATCAATGGTACCACATATTTTCCCCAGGACAACTCATCTTGGGCGAACATGAAAAATGACCAAATTGCTCTTGCTTCAGGATTGGAGTACATGTCTCCCTAAGATGATCTTGGGAGTACATTTTATTCACTTTTTTCTCTTTTTTTTCAGATATGATTTGTCATCTACCCTAAGACATCAAGTCTTGGGTAAATTACAGATCTTATTATATATATTTTTTTCATTTTGGACCATGTCAGAGACTTTCACCAATATATTATGATCTTTTTATGACTCTTCTATCCCTTTTTTTCTTTGGTTTCAGACCTATATAGTTAAAACCTCTTGTCAATTGTACACCACTAAGAGATGGGTTGAGTTGTTATATCCGGTCTAGATACAGACCCTGGCCCGGATAGTTCTATGGGAGACTTGTCGGATCAGACCTTTTGTGATTGACCATTCTCTTTTGACTAAGCTCTATCGTAGATGGAGATCAGAGACAAAATCCATTCTTTTCTCGACTCGTGAGATGGGTTTCGCCATATAGGACATGGTGAGGACCATGGGAGTGAAGGGCGATGGAGAGCCCCTTTTGAGAATTTCTCATGTAGATGGGATGGATCACCATGACGTTATTGGAGATCTATCGGGGATTACACCTCTCTCTTGAGAGAATTAAGAAAGGGAAGAATATGATCCATCTCAACTGGCTTGAGAATATTTTCAGAGGAGTTACACTGGTGAGAGCAGAGTCTCTCGGAGAGAGCCAGGGGGCAGACCATTGAGGTTTCTACCCTCCCGGAGGGATAAAAGGGGTGATGATGAAGTAGAAGATGAGGATGAGGAGGCTCAAACTGCAAGGGCTAAGGAAGGCCTCGCTCTTCAGACTAGAAGAAGTCATGAACGTAAGTTTTGGATGCTGAGCGTTGCCTTTTTACAGACCCAGTAGACATGGAGGAGGTGCATGACCGCATGGTTGTGAGCGAGGTCCAGGGATTGAGGCCCTTCCTGATGTTCTTTTGTGGTGACTTTCTCTTCGCTGACAGGTTGAAGGGATGGGCCAAATATAAGATTGCATGGCCTATGAGAGATTTGGACTACATGGAGAGAGTTTTTTGGGCTCCTACCATACTGACATGGTTATTCAGATCTTTGGGCATGAATATTATAGGAGAGGTTACTTATCTTTGAGGGTACTCAATCTTCTTTCAGTTATCTCGAAAATATTCATTCAATTCTCCCCTTGATAATATTTTCATTTAATCTTTTAGATCAGGTCATTATTTTCCCTATTTTCTTTTCCTAGATTTGGGCTTGTGAGCACATGGTTGTCCCTCGTCCTTATCCGGGTTAATTCATTGAGCGGTTCCCACATATTTGTAGATGGTCTTTAGATCTATGGGAGACCAACTCCATATATCCTCGGTCCTTTTTCTCCCTACTCATTGACACTCGCTTCAAGTGAGAGGTTAGTTGAGTTTCTTTTGATTTTCCTTTTCTATTCTTTTTTGGGAAATTCTCCAGGGTAACTTTACCACATGTTTTTGCTTTTTTCAAATTCCTTGAATTGTCCCTATAGAGGGGTTCGATGTCTATGAGGACTCAGCACCTGTTTTCCTTATGCATGCTCATTTGATTTGTATGGATGTGGTAGAGGCTTACAACCTCCATTGCGTATTGCGACAGTTTGGACCTCTTACTGGTTCTTTCTTTTCACTCCTAGATGGGTGCCTCCTGTTATCATAGTCGATTATGAGGTGGATTACTTATCGGTTATGCCTCCCTACACAATAGAGTGGGAGGAGAGTCACCCTCTCATAAATGATTTGAGTGAGGAGGATGCCATGGTGGTGTATGGAGAGAGATACCAAGCTTCTACGAGGGAGTTCTTGCACATGTTTATGAATGCTCGGGAGATCATGGAGAGGCTGGGCATGGGTCGCCCGGGTGAGCCGGTCAGCCATGAGGTAGTACATCTAAGCAATCTATTTTAGAAGATGACATGCTCTAGGTACCAGGCTATGAGGAAGTGTGCGAAGGAGTGGGCTCAACTTGAGGCCATGACAGGTACACTTCAGAGAGTAGAGGCAGAGAGAGAGTAAGAGTGTGCCTTGTTGAGGTCTGAGAGAGGTCGAGCTCAAATTGAGCTAGAGCTGTTGCGAGTTACCCAAATCTGGGCCTAGTCTTCAAGTGTAGGACCTTCCCATGCTGCAAGTCGAGAGATGTACCCATTACGTGTGAATCTCATCCAGGTGAGAGGCGAACGAATATGTACTCTTCCCTTTTGCTTGACTTCTTTCCTTTCTATTTATCACATTCTTTCCTATAATTTTGGATTCTATTTCTTTTCTTCTTTCATGGTGCATACAAGCGGTAACTAGAGCAGCTTCTCTTAGAGCAGCTCGAGATAACGTGCTAGTCTACATTGATGATTTTGGCACTGGAGCAAGCTGGTGGTGACCTGACACAGGCAACTCGGGTCTAGAGGAGAGTTCTGAGGCCACCGGTTCTTGCTTCTCCTGTGGCTTCGAGAGGTAGCAACGAGCGTAGAGTACGCTCCAAAGCGAGCTTGCAGGAGGCCTCTTTTGTACGTCATTTTTTATGTACCTCGATGAGCCCACATGAATAAGGAGAGAGCAGGCGACAGTCTGGTCTCGTGGGTTCACGAAACACCCGCAGGACATGATTGTGTGGAAAAAATAAAGCCTCCAACCTAGTGATCTAGGCATAGTACCGTTGCACCAAAGAAGGACCCTCCACTATAGCCCTATGATAGAGGTTGCAATAGGGCACCAGACCATTGCCATTGTGCTCAGAATGTCGAAAAACCCCCGAGGACCAACTTTGGGCTCAATCGGACCCCTTAAAAGGGTCTATGCTCACGTGGTCTCGCAACTCATGGGCTTTACCGTAGCATGATGTGGCTTCACCTAAGTAGCCCTAAAAATGGGGACTGCGACAACGTTTTTCTACAGCAACATCTCCAACCCACGGTGCCTTCCCCTGAAATCAGATAGAGCTCAAATGTTGACATGTCCTAGATCATGCCAGCCCCATCATTCTGACCTAAGGCACTCACTGTGGCGCGATCGGGAACCCCTATTACCCTGAAGAGGAAAGCAGTAAGAGAAACCAGGACAAAAAAAAAGGTCCAGCTGTCTCTATATTCGGTGAAGCATAGCTCAAAATTCAGGCCATGGATTGACGCGAGGAAAAGTTCAAGAGAACCACCTCCCACAGAGCTACATTCTGGTATGACTCTTGCATTCAATCCCTTGTTCAATGGATGCAAGTCCCCAGGTAACCAAGAAAGGAAATCCAGTCAGTTGCCAAGATCCCTTTCTTCGATAACCTTCCAAAATAATCAAAGATGTAAATCTGCACCAAATCGGCCCCAACTTGATGCAAAACGATTGCAACAAC
This sequence comes from Amborella trichopoda, assembly GCF_000471905.2. Next base: position 2,808,709 of record NW_006499776.1, read on the forward strand.
CTTCTCTCTGACTTGCAAGCAGAGCTAAGAGCTATAATGACACAACTCGACAAACAAAAATAACAAAACTGGTCGGACTTTCACCCTAGGGAAGTTGGCCACCACAGCAAGTTTGAAGGGCATCAAAATGCTCGAAATCGAAAGAAGAATGAAGATATGTTGCTGAAAAAGTCGAACAGTCGCCATAAGTTATAGGACTAGCTTCCAATGTCTTCTTATGGAGGAGCAGGCTGCATATAAGGACGGTCTCATTATTCGGGCAAAAGATCTCAAGGACATTTTGGTCATTTACGCCTAATTTTGGATTTTTTCAATTTTAGTTAAGCTTGGCTTTTTAGCATTCACCCCTCTTCACAGCCAGTGTTGCCTCTCTCTTCACAGTCGGCGCTGCCCCTCTCTCGTCATAGCCGGGAGTGAAGAGGTGTGTCATCCTGATCTTGAGTACCATCCTCATGTAGTTACCACTCTGAGGTGTGTCATAAAATGACACATCTTTTTTTAATGTAGCTACCACTCCGAGGTGTATCACGAGATGGGGCTACACGAGATGTGTCACAGAATGACACACCTAAAAATAGTACATTAAAAAAGTGTTTTTTTTAATGACTTAAAAAAAAAGAAAAGAGAAGGCATGAGATGGCGGAGAGACAGGGTTTTGACGGCACTAGGCATCGCCACCCATGAAGAAGAAGAAGAGAGAAGAAAATAAAAGAAAAGGAAGAGAGAGAAGAAAAGAAATGAGCGAGAGAGAAGATCATGCGTAGGGCTACCGATCAAACGTTTATCTCACCTTACTTTCTCTCCAAACGTGACCCAACAATGGCAAGAACGAGAAATTATATTAAGTAAAAACTCTCTCTTTTGTGAGGGATTGAGTCCTTTTGTGCATACAATGATGGCACATATATATAGAATTTGCCCCAAACATGGGTGGATGATCAAAAGTAACCCGAAATTTTAAAAATTAAGATTAAAATGAATTAAAAGAAATTAGAAAATAGGTTGCAAAATTACAGATTTGCTCTTTCATAACAATTCATGGAATTCCATAATCGTCCCTATGTTGACCTAAAACGTGCATGATTTTTCATGGACGATCTGGGGTTGTCTTGATGCCTGGTTGAGCAAAAGATGATTGTTTTCTTGTAGGGAATTACATGGCAATCAATTTGATACCAACGGACAACGTTAGGCATTGTCGTTGGCAACATAAGAAGGCAGCGCATCCTTGCACGGGCAGCGATAGCCTCTCGTGAAGCGCACAGCAATAGCCATTTGTGAAGCACGGGGTGATAGTTATCATGAGGCGCATAGCGGTAGGCGGGGGATGGAGGGGGAGCAACGATGAGCACTAAACGCACAATGGAGGCTCACAGACGGTGATAGGCATCGCGCACATGAAGAAAGCTCGCGGGCAGCGATAGACATTGTCGAGACATTTTGTGGGCGCCAATAGGCATCACCATCTGTGATAGGCGCACGACAGGGGAAGACCCTTGCAGGAGGCATTGAGATTCGCCATCTGCGCTCTTCACTGAGGCATCGAGGATGTGTCCGTAGATGGCGATGAGCAACGCCGTCTGCAAGCCTCGTTGGGAGGTAGAGATGGACGAACAGAAGGAGGAGGCTCGCGCATGGTGCTGTCATCACCATGCATGACCTGTGAGACCACAAGAGAGGTATGCATGACACTACCACTACTGTGCATGACCTTTGATGGGAGCTCAGACGTAGAAGAGGAAGAAGAAGGAAAGGAAGAGAGAGAATAAGACAAGAAAAAAAAGAGAGAAAGTTTACCTTGAGCCTAGGGGTACCGGTCCAAAAGTTTCTCTCAACTTACACTCTCTCTCCAAACATGACCCAACAATGAGAAGAAAGAGAAACTTTAATGAGTAAAAAACTCTCTTTGTGTATTATGTGTGTGTGTATTGCTTCTAACGTGCAATGATGGTAGGTGGTATATATAGAATTTGCCCCAAACATGGGTGGATGATCAAAAGTAACCCTAATTACTACAAATTAAGATTAAATTGAATTAAAATAAATTATAAAATAGGGTGAAAATGATAGGTTTGCCCCTTTCTAACAATATATGAAATTCCAGAACAGTCTTTGTGTTGCCCTAGAATGTGCATGATTTTTCATGGATGATTTGGGGTCGTTCTGATGTCCGGTTGATCGAAAGATGATTGTTTTCTTGTAGGGCTTGGCGTGGCGATCGTTTTGATACCAACTTTAAGCCATAGATCGTGTTTTTAGCGTACGATCATGTGACTTGAAATTTGAATGGGTCTTGAAACTTCGGATCGATAGTGTGCTTGTTCATCGATGTTTTTTTATGGTTTCTTTGCTGGATCACACTGAGCATGCCATTATGATCGTGGGGCAAAAAATGCAGCTCGATTCTGTGCCTGAAGGAAGATTTTGGAACTGTGGAATTTTGGCCGAAATCTGGAATTCCAACGATAGAATTTTCAGTAGCTTCGTCGGCTTCGTGTGCAGAATCCGACTGTTCATCATGCATGAGGTTTGGATTAGAGATAGACCATGACCTTACGAGTGATATATAAGCGTCGAAAGTCACTGGTCGTGACTATCCCTTCAACAGTGTGGAGTTGTAGGGTGGCTGCACGGGAATAGCGTGCAACTCCTTCTGTTTCACACTTTTGCCTATAACTTCTTCTTGGAGTGTTTGTTTATGCTGAAATTTGACCCCTGATGGTTTTCAACAGTGCTGGACGCAATGGTGGTGGTCCCATAGCAAATTGAGACACCGAAATATAGCTCTAGTTATAGGGTCCATTTAAAGGTGCATGAGGCCGATTTTACCAGAATTGTTTCTCAGTCTGCACTGCCTTAAACATGTTAGAATGTGATGAAGCTTGGCAGGAGTCTTTTGAGAGTCCTCATGAAGATCTTTACTTCTTCTGAGGCTATTCTGAGACAGTAGGGATTTCCACTGTTAGCTAGGCTTTTATTAAGAGGGGACTCCAGGTTGATGAAAAATATCTTCCCACACAAGCAGAATTACACTTTGTGGAACTAGGGATACTGCAGTTATTCTCTTTATTTCTGCCCTCTGGGCCGCTCGCCTCTTGGCTAAGAGATGTGTAGGATATCTAGCTTATGTAATAAAGAATCAGAGTGTTCAGTCCCAGCTAAAAGGAATACCCGTGGTAAATGAGTACCCTAAGGTATTCCAAAAAGAGTTGTCATCGCTGCCTCTAGTGAGAGAAACTGAATTTGAGATAGTTGTAGTCCCAGGCACTGTGCCCATCCAAAGCCTCATACAGAATGGCTCCAGCAGAGTTGAAGTAATTGAAAGAGTAGTTGCATGAATTGTTGGATAAGGGGTTCATCCGACCCAATGTGGCACCCTAGGGTGCACCAGTCTTATTTTTAAAGAAGAAGGATGGGTCCCTGAGGCTATGTATTGACTGTAGGTAGTTGAACTAAGTGACGGTGAAGAATAAGTATCCTTTGCCTTGAATTGAGGACGTCTTTGATCAACTCCAGGGGGCCCAGGTGTTTTCAAGGAGCGATCTTCTATCAAGGTATCACCAACTGAGAGTAAATGAAGGAGATGTTCAGAACTTGATACGGCCATTATGAACTCCTTGTGATGCCGTTCGGGTTAACCAATGCCCCTATTGCTTTCATGGATCTAATGAAAAGAGTGTTTATACCTTTCTTTGATGATTTCGTAGTGGTCTTCATTGATGATATTCTGGTCTACTCAAGAAGCTAAGAGTTGCATGAGCAACATCTGAGATCTGTTTTACAAACTTTGAAGACAAAAAGATTGTATGCCAAACTAAGCAAGAGTGAATTTTGGCTCTACAATGTAGCCTTCCTTGGTCACATCATTTCTAAAGATGGGATCACAGTCAATCCCTCTAAGATCAAAGCCGTACTTAAGTGGGAGAGATCAAAAAATGTGACTGAAGTTCATAGCTTTCTAGGGTTGGCAGGGTAGTACAGGCACTTTGTAGAAGGATTCTCAAAGATAGCGCTTGCCCTGACTCGGCTGACCTAGAAGAATGAAAAATATATATAGCCAGAGGACTGTAAGAGGAGTTTCCAGGAACTTAAGAAGAGACTAATCACCGCTCCAATATTGGCCTTGCTCGAGGGGAATGAAGACTTTGTGATTTTTACCAATGCATCCCATAAAGGGCTCGGATGTGTACTCATTCAGAGAGGTAAAGTCATTGCTTATGCCTCCAGACAACTAAAGTCGTATAAGCAGAACTATCCAACTCACGACTTGGAGATCGTGACAATAGTGTTCACGTTAAAAATCTGGACACACTACCTCTATGGGTCTCAGTTTATGGTGTTCACAAACTATAAGAGCCTCAAGTACCTGTTTTCGCAAAAGGAGTTGAATATGAGGCAAAGAAGTTGGATAGAATTATTGAATGATTATGACTATACAATTGATTACCAACCAGGTAAGACTAATGTAGTAGCCGACGCCTTAGCCGTGGTCTCCGTGGCATATTTGATGGTTTGAGAAATGAAGCTATTAGAGGATGTGGTGGAGTGGCACCCAACTCAACCACGTAGTGAGGAGGTAGGAATATTGTCATGTCTGAGAATGGAACCCCAACTCTTTCAACAAATCCGAGAGGCTAAAAAAGGAGATCCCTAGCTGATAAAAATCGTTGAAGAACAAAACATGCAAGAAAAAGAAGATTTCTCTACGAGCAGTGATGACTTGTTAAGGTTTAAGGGCCGGTTATGTGTTCTTAATGATGAAAATATAAAAAGGGCTATTCTGAAAGAAGCACACCACTCTCACTACACGATACACCCTGGGAGAATAAAGATGTATCAGGATTTGAAAAAGACCTTTTGGTGGAACATGAAGTGAGATGTGGCACAATTTACTGCTAAATGTTTGACGTGTCAACAAGTGAAGACAGAACATCAGAAACCTACGGGGCTATTACAGCCCCTGCCCATACTAGAGTGGAAATGGTAACACATCACGATGGATTTTGTCTCTGGATTACTAAAAACAAGTGCAGGGCATAATAATATTTGGGTTGTGGTGGACCAATTAACTAAAGCTTTTCACTTCTTACTGGTTCGCATGGCCTATACTCTTGATAAGCTGGCCCAGTTGTACATCAGAGAAATTGTGAGATTACACGAGGTGCCTATCAACATTATGTCAGACAAGGACACCAGGTTCACCTCCAGGTTTTGGGCTAGTCTACAATCAACTTTGGGGATAGAACTTACATTTAGCACTGTCTTTCACCACCAAGCAGATGGACAATCAGAGAGGACTATTCAAACTCTGGAAGATATGCTAAGGGCTTGTATTACTGATTTTACAAGAAACTGGGAGGACCACTTGCCCTTGATAGAATTCGCCTACAATAATAGTTCCAAGTCAGCATCCAGATGGCACCTTATGAGGTCATGTATGGGAGGAAGTGTAGGTCGCCCATCTGTTGGGATGAGGTGGGTGAAAGGAAATTACTTCAGCTGAAATAGTCCAGATGACTTTTGAGAAGATTGCCTTAGTTAGAGAGCGGCTCAAGACAACCCAAAGTCGGCAAAAGAGTTACGCCTATAATCGCCGGAGAGACCTCGTCGATCAAGGGTGTTACGAGATTTTGCAGAAAGGGGAAATTGAGCCCAGGATTCATTGGGCCTTTTGAGGTCCTAAAAGGAATTTGAAACGTTGCTTACCGACTTGCCTTGCTACCTGAATTGGTCAGCGTTCACAATGCCTTCTATAAATCACTGTTGAGGAAATATCAACCTGACCCGTCCCATGTCTTGGAGTATGAACTAATCCCACTCAGGGAATATTTAACCTATGTTGAACGACCAATTGGGATATTAGACAGAAGAGTACAAGTACTATGCAATAAAGAAATTCCCCTGGTTTGGTTGCAATGGCAGTATCACTCTAGGGAAGAATCAACATGGGAACGAAGGATGAGATTAGAAGAATTACTCCCATGTTTTTTGTTAATGTTAATATGATTTTGAGAACAAAATCTTTGTAAGGGGGGGATGATGTAAGGACCACAATTTTCTCTCAGCCTAGTGATGCGCACGGCAATGGAGGGTGAGGTAGAGGCCCAATGCCATTTGGAGCATCGCCACGCGTGTAGAAGAGCTTAATGCCATCGTGGTAAAGAGGCATAAGACAGAGAAAGAAGACGCATCGCCGTTTGTGTAAGGGTGGCAGTGCCATCTGCACATCGCTGCACATGCTGGCGGTAACATCATGTACGTGGGGACTATCCCTGGATGTGTAAATAGATGCAGCGCCAGTTGTGAAGTGGGAAAGGAAGGGCATTGTCGCGTGTGAAAGGCATCACCGCGAGCGTAGCACTGTTTGTGAACCATCGCCAACTGTGACCCAGCACCGTCTGTGAAATGAGAGCAAGAGTGTAACACCATGCGTAAACTGAGGGCAGTGTCGAGTGTGTCTTGATCAAATGTACGGTCACCGCACGTGTCAGCGTCACTCCGTACGTATCTAAGCCGTGTGTGATTGCATCAGCCACAGTACTTTCCCAACCACCCTTCCCTTTTTAGCCTTCCGCTCCTCAGGAAACACCGTTTCCCCCTCATTCTTCCACCTTAAAATCTCTCTCTCTAGAAAACCTACTGCCGCCCCTTGAAGACAACCAACGGATGTAGGTGAAGGAAACTTGAGAAGGCCGCAAGAGGAGATTGAAGACACCGTGAGGGACCAAGTAAGTGGGTCTAGTGGCATGCATCACCCAACCGCATAGGGATTCGATCTAAGCAGATATAATGAGCAAGATGATGGGATGAGGTGTATGAATATTGATGAATAAAAATTCACTTAAATAAGTGATTAAGCATTGCCAATGAACTTGAGAAAGTTGTAGAGTAGTTTCTTTACAAAACCTGCTTAATTTGCCTAGCATGAACAAGGTTTGTGCTAGATTCTACTTTGGGTGTGAAATGAAGTATTATACTTGAAAGTATAATTAAATTTAAAAAGGGGCAATTTCTTGCGACTATAGCCGTCCTTACGATGGCTTGTTCAGTGATCAAACGTGGTCAGAATGGACTAAAATAAGTGTTGAATGAAAGATAATTGTGTCTAGTTCAAACTTACTTTTTTTTTACCATGACCAAATTTCGAATGGATTAAAAGATATGCCCCAAAGTATCAGGGCATGTCGTTGCCCACAGTTACTGTGATTTCTAGCCACTAACACCCTTTTTGCACCGCACTTTAGCTTAGCAAATGATGTCCAAATGCCTTCAAATTGCCACCGTTGGAAAGGTCCTTAAAATATCTTAAAAATTGCATGTTTTTATGTTTTTAAAATTCTCGTAATTTTTTAGTTATGCCCTAAAATGCATGAGTATGTCTCTGCTCAATGTGGCAAGGATTTCCAGCAATTATTGTCCACTTTTTTCCAAGCTTTTAATCTATCAAATGATATCCAATTTCTTTCAAATCATAACCATTTTAAAGATCCATGAGTTAACTTAAAATTTCATGTTCAAGGTATTTTGAAATTCTCCTTAGCTTGAGAGTTACGACCCGGAGAAATGGGGCATGTCAATGTTGCATGTCACAGATCCATGGTTATGCTCACCTTCTGTTACATTTCATTGAAATTATCATTGAGCCATTGAATAACACTACATTGGTAAGTGATAGGCATGAGTATTATATGATAATTTTCATGTGAATGCCATAGGGTTGTATGTATGGTGCCAATTAATTGCACGTAAGTGAAAAAGTGATAAGTGTAATGCTAATATAAATATCATGTAAATAATCATGTAATAGATGCTTTGTGTTAAATGTTATGATGTTACGTGACTGCTGGATGATTTTGGGTATGACTCCATTCTTGTGTGATGATGTTTGACCTATTTGTCATAATGCACTGATTGAGCATGGATGAATGGAGTGCTTGAGTAGGACAAGAGGCCGTAGTGATGACCAATACGTGATGGGACACCCATTAGTAGTGGGCACTATTCTGTGATAGTATTGTGATACTAGCCATTGGATACTGATACTACTCGCTATGAGATGGGGCACCCATCGCTAGTAAGGATTGTTATATTGAGAAAGTTATCCCGACTATTCCTTAACTGGTTGAATGATAACATGCAATTAGGGAACAACGAAATGGGAGGGTCGCACCCCCCGAGATTCATGAGATGAGACTAGTGATTGACGCCTTGCAAGGTAAGTAGCTATAGAACCACCAATGCGTGATGGGGGCTGTGTGCGTGAGAATGAGGTTATTATGAAGTGGATTTCCCCACTTGTCATTACCCTCCATCCTTTGAGATGATAGAGGTCCTAAGCAATAGGATTGGCTTAGCCTGACGGAAAGGGCCTCTACTACGGGAGTAGATGACTTAAGGAGTGAGTGGGTAATGATTGAATAGTAACTGTGAATGCTTATATTAGCATTGATTGAATAATAACTACTTTCGAGATATAATGTCTACAGTTGATGCACTGATCGGATTATCAATGTACATGACTATTGCACGCCACCCTTATATAGATGAATAAACTATTTATTATACATTAATAAACTTATTATCGATGCATAGCACTAGTTTTCTTGCTGGTCCTTAGAGGTCCTTCCACTATTTTTCCCCTCCTTGTACACTGAGGGCGACAGGTCAAGAGTTGGGAGCACAGGTTGCAGCTGAGGGTTGAAGTCAGACACTTTTGAAGAGAAGTTTAGACCTTGTAGGTGGTCGGCCTCTCAGCCCTAATTTGTAATTGTTTATTTTGAAATATGCATTTTGGGCCCTGGAGCCCTAGACTCCATTGTAATAATTTTGGGGGAATTTTTATGTAGTATCTCTTGGATTAATGGATATTCTTAGTTTCTAATTATTCTTCTATGCTTGGAATTATGAATGTAGTTACCTTCCATGGTTTTCTCGATTACCGAGTTAAAGGCGTTAAGTCCATTTTGACTTAAGTGACTGATGGTATAATGGGATGACAAACCTGTGCCCGTATTGTAAGGTGGATAGGTGCGGGGGCATGGTCATGGCATGGAGGAACCTGCTATCTTCTTCAAAGCATGGTTGAAGAGGGTGATACCCTCTTTTAGAGGAGGCCACTCTAGTGAGGAGGTGGCAGAGTTCGCGGAGAGGTTTATCCCTGAAGGGATGTACTTTTTTTTTTCTTGCAGTTACGAACTATAACGACAAAGTTGTAATCCTTTCCTTCATGGAATAAAAAGAACTCCTTCCTCTTTAGTCTCCCTCTTCGCTTGTTGCTCCTCTTCTTTTTATTGAGGGCCGACGCAGTCCTTATCCCTATTGATGGTGGGTATAAAGAATGGCGGATGGAATGCCCAATGTTCCCATGGGGCGGTTGCTGCTTGCTGCATGATGAAGGTTGAGATGCCCTTGAGGGTTTTCATCTCAACCCTAAGGGAATGCGTCATTGTCGATTTTCGCAAGACCCCGCATTTTTGTTTTTTTTTTTTGAGAGGGACCTCAGGGCATCTCGTTGGTTTGGTGCCTCGATCTCACCCTCCTGGTCGAGATGACCTGGTGGCCCATGTCTCAGGTTTCAGGGGATCTCGAGACTTGAGACTGCTCTCTCGGGAACCTTGTTACAAAACAAGGGCAGATGTACCAACCAATAAGGGAGGAAATTAATGTGAGGCGGGACACAACTCACCTGGGTCCGTGACTCACTCGAGCAGACTCGCGTGGGCTCCCTCTTATATCACGATGGAAAGTCCCCCCAGTCGTACAACCTGTACGCTCATGCTTCTGCGATCATACACACATTATTAATTTTACAAGACAAGTGGGACACGGAACCCCACCTTGTCTCTGGGTGAATGCACACAGGCGTGCACATCCAAAAAACAAAGAAAAGAGTAAGAGGATAGATATTTGGGTGATGGAAAGGGAAGAAAAATATAGAATAGAGGGAAGAGAAGAGAAGCAAGAGAAATTTGACCCGATGGCTAGGCTGACACAATAACTAGACCGCAAGTGATGGACCCGACGTGGTAGCAAGATGGGACTGGTAACTCAGACTGACAAGACGAAAATACTACTCAACGACAGAACCAACACCGACGAGCCTAACACAATGGCTAACCTATCGTTGTAACAAAACGGGCACGGCGACATACTGCTCGACAACGGGACTACCATGACAGCGATAATCTTAGCATCCCTTGGTCAAATGAGAGGGAAAGAGAGGAGGAGAAGCAAAGAGAAGAGAAAATTTGAAGAGATAAGAGAGAAGAAAGAAAGAGAAAGGAGAAGAAAAGAAGAGGAGAAGAGAAGATAGAAACAAGGAAGAGAAAGAAAGAGAGAGGAATGGGAAGAGAAACATGGATGACGATGGGGTTCCATCGTCCATGATAGGGGAGAGAGAAAGGGAGGGAATCATGGACGGCGACTAGGTTTCGTTGTTCATGACATGAGAGACAGAAGAAAAACAAAAGTAAGGACAGCGATGGCTTCTGCCATCCATGATAGAGATTGAAAAGAGAAGAGAAAGCATGGACAGTGATGGGGTCCGTTGTCTATGATAGAGGAGAGAGAAAATATGGACGATAATGAGGTTATGCCGTCCATGATAGAGGAGAGAGAAAATATGGACGGTGATGAGATTCCACCATCCATGACAAAGGAGAGAGAAAGGAGAAGAAAACATGGGCGGTGATGAGGCATCGCCGTCCATGACAGAGGACAGAGAAAGGAGAAGAAAACATGGACAACGATGGGGTTATGCCGCCCATGACAAAGGAGACAGAAAATATGGACGGTAATGGAATTACACAATTCATGATAGAGGAGAGAGAAAGGAGAAGAAAACATGGACGACAATGGGGTTCCATCATCCATGACAGAGGAGAAATAAAAGAGAAGAAAACATAGACATCGATGGGGTTCTGCCGTCCATGACAGAGGAGAGAGAAAATATGCTCGACGATAGAATACAGTCATCAATGAAAGAGGAGAGAGAAAAGAGAAAAAAATATAGACGGTGATGGGGTTCTGCTATCCATGACAGAGGAGAGAGAAAACATGGACAGTAATGGGGTTCCACCATCCATGACAGAGGAAAGAGAAAGGAGAAGAAGACATGAACGACGATGGGATTCCGTCGTCCATGATACAAGTAAAGAGAAAATATAGAAGGCGATGGGGTTTCACCGTCCATGACAGAGGAAAGAGAAAGGAGAATAAAACATGGACGGCGATGGGGTTCTGCTGTCCATGACAGAGGGAAAGAGATAGAAGAGAGAATAGGGAAGACAGGCACGACGGTAAGCATCGTCGTGTGTATCAGAAGGGGCTCAGACACAACCCGACCAGCCAATTTTGGAAAGGGGCCTTGCTCAATGTCTTTATCAGAGAACATAGGGAGAAATGTCATGCACAGCAATAAGCATCATTGTGCTTGACATAAAGACAGGCAACTTGGACAGGGTCCCGGTCGCCATTCGGGTTAAGGCCCAGCTCACTATGTCATTCTTGATGATGGGCTCTATCATGCATGACTGTAAGGAAGAGAGAAAGGAATGATCAGAGAGAAAGAAAGATAGAGAGAATAAAAAGAGGAGAGAGAATGAAAGAAGAAGAAGAGAGAAAAGAGAAGAGGAGAGAGAAAGAGAGAAGGGAGGAGGAGAGAGAAAGAGAGAAGAGAGGAAGATAGAGAAATTCCAAAACAATCCCTACTGCTGCCTTAGAATGTGCGTGATCTTCCATGGATGATTCGGGGTTGCTCTAACATCCATTTGGCCAAAATATTATTTCTTTCTTATTGGGCTCAGCATGACGATCGATTTGATACCATCTTCGAGCCACAGATCGCATTTTTAAGCCACGATCGTGCGACTCGAAATTTGTATGGATCTTGAAAACTTGTGATCAATAGTTCGCTCCTTTCTTGATGTTTTTCTTTGGTCTCTTCACTGGATTACACTGAGGATGCTGTCATGATCGTGTTGCAACAAATGCAGCTCGATTTCGTGCTCGGACGAAAATTTTACAATCTTTTAGGTTTTGCCTCGATCTTGAAACCCGACAAACAGAATTGTACAGCTGCATTATCGACTTTGCATGTGAAATTCGACCATTCATCATGTTCGAGGTTCTGTCCAAATGTAGCCTTGGACCTCACGCATGCAATGGAACTGGTATCACATTGATCCATTGTGCGAGCACCGTGATTTGGCCGCTCGAGCGAGGCGTGTCGCTGCTGAATTCTCTGCAACTGTCTTCACAAATTGCCAACTTCTCTATATTTTTTCTCCCTACTCGAGCATTGTCACAAGTCGTGTCACATATGAAAACACTTGTCACGACGATACCAACACGCTCACAAAATCTTAGCGCGATCCGACTAGTAACGAGTGAGATATGGGTCTCTAAAGTTGCTACTCGTGACTGTGTAAACCAATCTCCTTTAATGGAGATTGGTGCAGGGAGGCTGCACGAGAATAGTGTGTGGCCTACCGTTTTTTAATGTTTGACCCATAACTTTGTCTTGGAGCGTCTGTTTAAGCTGAAACTTGACCCCTTGGTGTTTTTGATAGTGTCAGATCTAATGGAGGTGGTCCCATAGTTATTTGTTACACCAAAAATAGAATTCTAGTTACAGGGGTCTGCTTTAAGGTGCTAGAGGCTGATTTTTCTAAAGTTGTTTCTTTGTCGGCATATAGGTGATATTTTGAAGTCTTTAGGAACATTCTAACTCATTTTGGGGCAATTCTGAGACTGTCGAGAATTCCACTATAAGTCAGGGCTTTATTGACCTGCTTCCTTTTTATTCCGTATTGAGGACCAAGGTGTCAAAAAATGTCTTCAAACAGCTTGCCCCACTGATTGTTTTTCTTCGAGAGAAGCGAGAAGGACAAAGTTCAAAAAATTTCCTCCTCTTTATTTCTTTTTTCTTCCTAGCCACAAGACCTTGGGAATGCCGAGGAGATATTGGGAATGCCGAGGAGATATCCACGTAATGCTGTAATTAGGATGCTCAGAAGTTTGGATGCATTTGTCGTAGGTCCATTCGTGGAGACTTCAAGGGAGAAGAGACTTGAGCTACCGGTGGGGGCATCACATGGAATGCCCATCATCCATGTCTGGAGCTCTTCTTGGGTTTCAACAGCTGAGGGCTTTCACCACTTGGCTAGAATCCAGGCTTGTCTAGTAGTCGGGAGCCTTGCTTAAGGGCTTTCTTCCCAATTAGTCAGGGTTTTTTGTGTCTTGTGGTGGTGGTCAACATGTACGAATAGACTGCCAAGGAGCCCTTGGTGGGGCTACACCAAGTTTGCTTTTTGATAAGCAGGGTACCTCTCTTGGTCCCATCCTATCGGGTCTAGTTTGGGGCTGTTTATTGGCCAGTCCTGAAAGTCTGGGCCTGTCGGTCAAGGAGGGGTTCGATGAGGCGGCCATTGAGCGAGGCATCACCCTGATGTCTTGAGCCTGGCTTGACAATTATGGTCCTTTGGGGGCATCCTTGGCTTTTTATTGTGATTGTCTTCTTCTTGATTGACTTCTTGAGAATGCAATCCTTTAGCATGGGACCTTAACCTGTCGTCTTGGCAATTCTTCTAACTCTTGGGTCCTTTCGTGAACGGACTGAGACTGTCGAATTCTTCTTGAAGCTCATATTTTTGTGTCCTAATATTAAAGAAATCTAACACCAAGCATTTTTCATTTGAATGCTGGCTGAAACCGCCCATGAGGCGTGTGCGGCATCAACCTACTTATTGGTCCATGCGAGCCTTTGAGGGTTTTCACTTAGACTTGGGAACTGGCGTCGTAGAGACGGTTTTCACCATCCTCCTTTTATTTGGGGCTCTTTTACCCATGACATTATAGCCATGTCCACCCTTATTGTTTCATTTTTACTCACGGTGCTCTTTCGGGTTTTCACCGTGCCCGGGTTTTTATTCACGAAACTCTCTTACTCATGGTTTCGTGACCATGCCCATCCATCATTTTTACTCGTGGTGTTCCCTTATCCGGGTATACACCATGCTCATTATTCTTAATTTTTTTTTTTTTTGAAGGCGTATTTAAGGTCATGCCTCTAGGACGTATGCGAAGCCTTTTAAAGTCATGCAGCCAGGACGTGTATTATAGTTTAAGGTCATACAGCTGGACCATGGTGGAGATAGATGGTAGTTTGTGGAGACCATGGAGTGAGTATGGTGGTCGCATGGGGCTACCTATGAAGATGGATGGCGTTGATACGGATGATGGATGGTGGTGACCCACCAGCTGACGGCGAGCGTGAGATGGCTTGCTGTTATTTTGTGAGTGCGGGTAAGACTCACAAGAGAATGATGAATGGTAATGAGGGGAGGTGAATTTATTGGGGAGTTGACGAAGGTTGTGTATGCACATGAACAGGTCAGTTAGGGAAGGCATGCGTGAAGACACATGTAAAGGGCATGTGTGCATGTGTGGGGTGTGTTTAAGGTCATGCCTTCGAGACCTGGGCAAAGCAGTTTAATGTCATGCGGCCAGGAAGTGCACTGTAGTTTAAGGTCATATAGCTTAGTCTATGGCTATGTAGTTTAGAGTTATGTAGCTAAGACCGTGCATTTTAAGTTCGTGCAACTAGACCTCTGTTATAGTTTAAGGTCGTATAGTTTGAACCATGGCTATGCAGTTTAAAGTCATGCAGCTAGGACCATCGCTGCAGTTTTGGGTCGTGTAATTGGATCATGGTTGTGCAGTTTGGAGTCATGCATCGTGGACCGTGTAGTTTAAGGTCGTGCAACTAGACCTCCAATATAGTTTAAGGTTGTATAGTTTGGACCATGCAGTTTAGGTTCGTGCATCTAGATCATTGTGTGGGTCACAACGTATGTGAAACTCCAAGAGAAATAGTTCTGACTCCCTAGGGATAAATTAGTTTAAGGCTAGACATGAGCAGATGTCTCAGATGTAAATAATGGCCTTACGAGGGATGGCAAATGGAAGCGAACTTTACTGGGGATTAGGGGGCCAAGTGTGAATCTCTGGGGGTGAAAGATGAGATTCCATGGAGAATAGGTTTATGAAAGGTGATCCGACTCCCTAGGGATAAGATAGCTTAGGGCGAAACAGACTCACTGCGGATTGAAGAGGTAAGCATGACCCCTTTGTTTTTGGCATATACCTCACTCTACTGGGGATGACGGGTTACGACACAGGTGTAACTCTCTAGGGATGATAGTAGAACACACACAGCGGTAATCGGGCTCGGACACATGTGGTGCTAGCATGGATGGCAGCTACACATACGACGCTAGTTATGAGCAGCAATAGCATTGGCACACACGATGCCAGCATGGGCGACAGCTGTGCGAATGGAGCTGAGTTGTCTTCGCCATTGGTCGTAAGCGGCGTTGGTCACACGTGGCGTTGATCACAGACAGCATTCATCATAAATGGCGCTAGTCACACGCGGCGTTGGTCTATGTTCGGGCCTCGGGCTTAGGCCCGACCTGGTCTTGATCCATTTGACACTGAATGTTCGACGCTACCTAAGCGGTGGTGACTTGTGTTCGGGCTTCTAGCCTAAGCATGACTTGATCCGGCCCATCATCGCTCATCAAGAGTCTCTTGCCATGTTTCGTCACATTTCGACATGTCTAAGGCAGTGCAGACTGAGAAATAGGTCCTGCAAATCGACCTCTAGCACCCTGAAATAGACACTTATAACTAGAGCTACATTTTTCAGCATTTCAAATTGCTACGGGACCACCACCATTGGATCAGGCATGGTTGAAAACACCCAAGGGTCAAGTTTCAGCTCAAATGGGATATAGGTGAAAGAGTGAAACAAGAGAAGCCTCACGCTATTCTCGTGCAGCCACCCCGTAACACTACATCGTTGAAGGGACAATCATGACTAGTGACTTTTGACACTCATATCTCACTCGTCATAAGTCGGATGGTGCCCGAATTTGGTGACCATGTTCGTCTAGTCAAGACGAGCAATTCGATATATGCCACACCCCATGTCGTTACCCAAGCACGAAGAAAAGCTAGAGAGAAGTGGTTGATCCGTGAAGAAAGTGCAGAAAATTCAGCAATGTCGTGACTCACTCAAGTGGCCAAATCACACTGCTCGCGAGCCCATCGATGCAAGTCCAATTCCATTACGGATGTAAGGTCTCGAGTCATCTCTTACCCGAATGCCATACATGATTAATGGTTGGATTCTGCACAAGAAGACGCCGAACAAACTGCAAATTCTGTCATCGGAATCCTTAATTTTGGCAAAAATTCCAAACTTGCAAATCTTTGTTCGGCCACAGAATCGAGCTGCATTTGGTGCCTCATGATCCTAGACAAAAAAACATCAAGGAACGAACACACTACTCATCCAAAGTTTCAAGATCTACTCAAATTTCAAGTCACATGATCATGCACCTAAAACACGATCCATCGCTCGAAGTTGGTATCAAATCGATCGCCATGCCGAGCCCTACAAGAAAACAATCATCTTACAATCAACCAGGCATCAGAACGACCCTGGATAAGCCATGCAAGATCATGCAAGTCTTAGGGTAAAACTGAGACTCTTCTGAAATTTCACAACTAGTTAGGAAGGGGCAAATTTGTCATATTTTACCGTATTTTCTGATTTCATTTAATTCAATTTAATCTTAATTTTCTGCAATTAGGGTTACTTTTGATCGTCCACCAATGTTTGAGGGCACCCTTCTATATATACGTACCATCATTGTACACAGAAAAAAAGAAGAGACAGAGGCATACATTTCACTTAATACAAGTATATCTTTCTTACCATTGTTGTGTCATGCTTGAGAGAGGGAGTGAGGTGAGAGAAACGTTTGATCGGTACCCATAAGTTTTGAACTAAGCCTTCTCTCTGTTCTTTTGCTTTTCTTCTTCTCTCTCTTCTCCTTCTTCTTCCTCTGAGTTCCTCGCAGGGGTCATGCACGGTAGTGGCAGTGCTGTGCATGCCCCTCCCTTGGTCTCACAGGGCGCGCATGGTGATGGCAGCGTCATGCCCAAATCTCCTTCTTCTTCTACTCATTTGTTCCTTCCTTCAAGTGAGATTTGTAGATGGCACTGCCCATCGCCGCCCACAGATGTTGCTTTGACATCTCGGTGAAGAACCCAGACAACAAGGTTTGTTACAGCCTATTAGGGTCTCTCCCTATCGCGCGTCTAGTGTAGACGGCGATACCTATTGCCACCTGCTAGGGACTTTGACAACACCTATCACCATCTGCAAGCTTCCTCCGCGTGCCCGGTGCTCGTTGCCATTCTCCCTGAGTCCCGCACCTATCGCCGTGCGCCTCGGTGAAACTATTGCCATGTGCCTCATCGGGAGCTAGCGTCGTCCGCGAGGGATGCATCGTCTCCTTGCAATGCCCACCGTGATGCCTATTGATGTCCATATTTCCCCTTTTCTTTATTGTCTCGTTCTTTCCTCTTCACCTATTTCTCTTGTCACTTGAGGGAGGGTAGACCTAGCATATCACCTACACGCTTCGAGTTGTATTACTGCCGTGCTAGTCTTGAGAACCATGCCCGTCTTGCTACCACTCCGAGTTAGTAATTTTTAATTGTCATTCTAGTCTCACTCCTATGTCAAGCTGTCTTCTCTTTTCTATCTTTCATTGAACCTTGCACTTCATCGCCTTCTCATGTGAACATACATTGCCCTAAGACAAGGGTGGGTCCCTTTGACCCACTTGTCTTACAAATTAACCATAGAAGTGTGGTGCAAAAAACACAAGAGGATTACAGGTCAAGGGAGGCGATTCCGAACCGACTCAAGCAGTTAGGGTGCTTTCTTTGTGATCTAAGAGGTGCCCATGCGAGCCAGCCCAAGTAAGTCCCAAACCCACCTAAAATTCCTCTCTCATTGGTTGATACACTTGGCCTTCCCCTCAAGCAATTGTTCGAGAAAGCGATCTCAAATCCCGAGTTCACCAAAGACCCGAGACATGTGTCGTCAAATCACCTAGATCCGAAGGGCAAGATCGAGGCACCTAACCAATACCATCAAAAGACAGTCTGAAGAGAGCATCTCCTTCAAGCAGGGTGGACTTGATAGACATTTGATGCACACTATTGCATTCGACATAATCTTCAGGCACTATACCATGTTTTATGAAATTAAGGATGGGCTCTCTCCAATCTTCCACCTCCTCAATTTCCGCAGATATTGGGTCAAAGAACTCTGGTTCCTATTTTTGAACCTCAGCTCTTTGACTCTATTCCATTTCATGTTCGGTCTTAATAACTTCTTTGACAGATAGAAGTGCTCGGAATGGATAAGGTGGGCACTCGAGGAAGAGAATTCTCTCATCATCTGCATCTGCTTTGATTCTTAGTTCAATGTGTCGCCACTCTACCACCCAAACAGGCGTGGGCTTTAACGAGGACAATTGAATTGTAACCTTGAGTTTTGCGAGTGCATTTGCTCGCGAATTTAACCTAGTGGGGATGTGACTTAAGGATACATCATCAACTTAAGCCATATACAATTTTGCAGTATCGTGATAAGGCTTGAGAGTGTCTTTTCTCACATCATAAATTCCTTTCTGCTGTCGTATCACCAATTCAGACTCACCATAGATTTTGAGTTGCTCCAAGTCTAGATCGAAGGCTATCTCCAACCCAATTATAAGGGCTTGACATTCTGCCTCGTTATGGGAACCGGCTTTGGTGAGAGAGAAAGATAGAGGTAATACCCCTCTTTTCGAAGTCATGAATACCACTCTAGTGCCTCCTCCATCAGATTGGAAGGCTCTGTCGAAGGACATCTGCTGGTACTGGATGTGCTGCAAGAAAATTTGTTAGAGCTTGACCTTTGACGACCTTTTGTGGTATATAGGTGATGTTGAACTCCATGAGCAATAATGCTCACTTAGCAAGGCATCTGGACAAAAATGGCTGCGTCATAAGAAACTTTTCAAGATCGGCTATTGATATAAGTTTTACTTCATGACTAAGAAAGTAGTGGCAGAGCTTTGTACTGTGAAGATTAGGGCCACACACATCTTCTCTATAGGGGGACAATTCTTCTGGGCTCAAGCATCCTACAGCTGAGATAGTATAACATGGTCTCTTTCCCTTCATCATTGTTGTGTGTCAATAACGCCCCAAGTGACTCGTCCAGGGCGGTCACATACAGGATGAGAGGTTTTCCCAGCACTAGTGCAGAGAGCACTGGAAGATTGAGTAAATATCGCTCGATGTCATCAAGGGCCTCCTAATATGCTTCATTCTAGATGAATGGGGCATCCTTCTTCAACCGATATGTAAAAGGCTTACAACGACCTGAGAAGTTTGAGATGAACTTGTGGATATAAGCCAGCTGCCCTTGGAAGGATCGCAGCTGTGTTTGTGATGGCATTTCTTGGATCGCCTTGATCTTAATTGGCTCAACTTCTAACCCTCGGTGTCTAATAATAAACCCCAAGAACTTTCCTGAACGCAAGCTAAAAGTGCATTTAAGTGGATTCGTCTTGAGCTGATGAAGGTGTAATCGTTCAAATACCTTTTCCAAGTCTCGCATATGAGCATCTTTCATTTCGGACCACCAAGACATCCACATAACATTCCACCTCCTTGTGGATCATGTCCTTGAAGATGGTTGTCATTGCTCTCTGATACGTAGCACTGACATTCTTTAATCAGAAAGGCATTATCGTGTAGCAGAAGACCCCTTTTGGAGTCAAGAATGCGGTGGCTTCCTCATCTTCTAATGCCATCCGTATCAGATTAGACCCGAGGTATCCATCCATAAAGGAGAAGATCTAACAGTGAGTTGTGGAGTCGATGAGCATCTCCGTAAATGACAACTTGAAGTCATCCTTTGGGCAAGCAGTATTCAAGTCACAGAAGTCAATACAGACCCTAATTTGAACATTTTTGTTCTTGATTGGGACAACATTTGCCAGCCAGTTTGGGTACTTGATTCGTGAATGAAACCTTCTTGTCTGAGCTTGGTTACCTCAGCATCTATCTATATTTCGAGATCAGGCCTGAACCTCCTTGATTTCTGCTTGATAGGCTTGACGGATGTATCGATGCCAAGACGGTGGATTGCAACTTGAGGATCTATACCAGACATCTCATGGTAATGCAGGCAAAGATGTCTGTGTTTGCTCGTAAAAAGGTAGTAAAGCTCTCCTTCTCTTCTAGAAACATATTTGCCAAGATGAAAGTGGGCCTGGGGTTGGTTTCATCCCCTAGATTTATCTCCTCGAGCTCATCAGCTGTGGCTTTACCACCTTCTTCCCATTCTTCTGGGGCCTCTTGCAACTCCTCATCATTAGCTTTGGAGGTCTTCTCATTAACCTACAGTGAAGACAACCATACTCCTGACATTTCTTCCTCTAGTCAGGCTTTGTTATGGAACATGGCTCTTGCACCTTCATCTTGTTTGCTGATGAAAGGATCAACTTCGAGCAGGGCCAATGTATCCAGTAAAGGGAATCCACTCTGAGGTACTTGAGACGACACTTCATGAGGGATTTCTTGATGTTCCCCTGTATCTTTGATGGGTCAATGTAGTGTGGAAGGTTGCAATGTTTGCTCCATGCTGAGCGATGCTTCTATGTTTTACATTATGTGATAGACTTCTTGAGAATAGAAGCTTTATCCTCTCGATTCTCTCAGCCTCTTCTCAAAGTCGGGCTCAAGAGGCCACTGGGGTTTCTTCGGCTTTTAACTTCTTGTGTTGCCCAATAGAAGAGGATGGCTCTGACTTAGCTTAAGCGGCCAAGACATCAGCAATTCTTAAGAGTCCAGTCGCCTGGGCTAGCATCTTTCTCAACCGCCTCCGTTGCATCCTGCTTATATTGGTTCCTTTAAGTTCTCTTTCAAGATCCTTGAAGTATGGACATGTCAAACATTTCAATATTGAACCTGTAGGAGACATAAAAGAGAAAGGGGAAGAAGAAGAGGAAGAAGAAGAAGAAGAAAAAGGGTTAGCATGTGAGGGACTTTTATGGTCATTCCCTTCATTGGATCGATTTGGCCAGCTTTATACGTCATCGCCAGAGTTGGACATGTGCAGGGGGTCTTGTAGGTCTTTTCCCTGCTTAGACCATTGAGGAGTGCTTTTAACATCGTAAACCTCATTAGATGTGCCTCGAGTAGAAGATAGCTTAGGGATATCCTCTTGATGAGATGAGGAAGGAAGGATGATTACGCCGGGGATGAAGTTCTATAATGTCGGTAATGGGGGAAGAGGCCTGAGAAATTCTTGCTCAACTGGTGGTTGAGCAATCTTGTTTCCCCGACGAGGAGCCCTTGGCACCCGTCTTCTCCTGGTTTCCATTGGAAGTGCTTGATTCATCTCACTAGGTTTGTGTACAGTCCTAGCTTGACGAACTGCCTTTCGCTTTAAGGACTTGAGTTAGCACCGCCCATGGTAGACTCTCCATGGTCGGGAAGTTGAGGGTTCAACAGGATTTGAATCATCATTACCCGAGTCTTGTGTCGGGAGGCCCTCTCTTACCGGTGTAGCAGTGACTTGCGGGTCTCCTTCTGCAACGTTACAAGCTTTTTGGCATACCTGTATTTTCTTCATGATTATGTCATGGAATCTAGAGCACTCGCTCAGGTCGCAGTCCCATATTTGATGGTATGGTCACCAATGGTTCTCAGTTCCCTGAGCAAGGCGTCGGGGCTGCCTTGTCGACTTTGGTGTGATGAGGCCTTCGTGAAGCATCACGACGAACAAGGCGCGAAGGAGATCGGGCTCTTCGTCTTTCTCTTGGATTGTCACTACGTGAGACACTTCTGCTTCCCCGAATGCTTTCTTAAGCTCTTCAAGTTTTATCTGACCCTTCTGAATCGGATCCTCGATGAAGTCCTTGAGTGTGTAGCATTCCTATGTGGGGTGGTTTATCCTCTGATGATAGGCACAATAATTTACATGGGTGTTGAGTCCAACTTGCTTAGGGAACTTGCTCTCAGGCAACTCAATCATGTTCTGCTCCAGTAATAACCGGAGTAGTGCAGGGACCCATTCCTTTTTTAAGGATAAACCTTATTCTTATGCATGACGCAGTAATCATCTTGATTAAGGTTCGTGGGTGGAGGTACCCTGCTATATGACTATTGTTGTTTTCTTGCTTGAGGCGCTTTCATTGTGCTTACCCCTTTGAAGAGGTCCAAAGTTTGGAAGGAAGCCTTCTTTGGATCACAGACAGTGACGGTAGCGCTGATTACCCCTTTTTGTTGATTGCCTCGGGCGTTGGTCTGAGAACAACCATTGCCCAGTTATTTCTCGAGCTTACAGACTATTGTCGTGATCCGCCATGGTGGCGTGACAGGCTTTCTATGAGCACTGACTTAGAGATCAGCTCTGACATGGAGGTCGGATTGGAGGCCTCAACATGTAGAGCTCTCAGGTCGCATGTTTCACACACAGGTCTGGACCGCTTCCTTCTCAAGCATGGGATTAGGATGGCGAGCAACCAAATCTCTCCATCTTATTATGAATTGATCGGTTTGTCTGGTTCCTAGATCAAGGTGAGAAGCTCAATGGTTTGGACTCTCTCTCGGCCTCATATAAGCACTAGTGGAACAGTTTCTCCATTTCTTTCCAAGTATGTACTGAATTTGGGGGAAGCCTAGCATAGCACTGAAAGGCCAGGCCATCAAGGCTTTCAAAAAACTGACGGAGGTGGAGTCTCCCATCAACTGTTGTCTCTCGACATGCTACTTGGATATGCGCGATATGCTGGTGCGAGGATGTTTTACGATCAAATAGGGGAAGCTTCCCTTTCGTGTAGCCTAAGGGAAACGGAACCTGATCAATGTAGGAGAGGTACGACTTTTGATAAAGCATTGTACCCCATCGCTTACCATGGCGTCGATGCCTGCTTATGAGATGGGGTGAGGTATGGAATTGACCTGTGAGGCAGGTGGAGGAAGCTGCCTTGGAGCTGCATCGTCTGAGTGATTGGAGTTGGCATCATGATGGGATACATTGACTGGGGACCTCATGCTTTCCATGCAATCAATCTTCTCCATCATCGCACGTACCATCTATTTGAACATGTCCATGCATTCTTCCTTGTTGTTATAATTATTACGGTAATCATTTGCTCAGAGCGGTCAACCTTAGGTGCAGTTGAAGGCTTCCGAGCTTGGCGGGTCGTGCACGACAGATCGGTCAGCAAGGGCTTAGCATGCCCTGACTGTACTAAAGTCATACATTCCGATCGCATGAGGACTGGTTCTCGACAGTCTTGGGACCGTGGCTGCAGAGTAGTCGGGTCATCTCTTACAACGCTGACCACTGTGCAGGCTTCTTATACTTCCTCTTAAGGCTCAGTGAGCAGAAGAGGGTAGAAGGGATTCTTGTGAAGGGTGTCACCGAGTGAGGTTTCCCCGACCGTCTCGGTTGTTTCCCTAGTAAAGATTTGCAAACCCCTATCGTGTTTAGCTTTGAGGCTTTGATGGACCTCCAGCAAAAACAACAATCGAGATTGCGGCTGGTTGGCCCTTTTTGTACAAGAGAGAGCTGTCTCCATTAGCTAAAGTAATGGGTGTGGGGTAGGAACTGAGGTCATCCTGTGTTGGGGAGGATGAAGGACTTGATCACTCATCAGGTCTTTGCCCAGAGCTCTCTTATGGGCCCAAGAGGCATGACCAAGCTGATGAGGTTGGCTCAAGATGATACTCTTGGGGAAGGTTTTCGAGTACCAAGGCTGCAGGTGTTTCCCAAAAGCGAAGGGGGCAGGCAGAGGAAGGGTT
This sequence comes from Amborella trichopoda, assembly GCF_000471905.2. The sequence continues at coordinate 2,832,439 of NW_006499776.1, forward strand.
GACTCAGGACGACGCCTGAGTCAAGAGCGAGGAGTGGTCTATGAAGGCGACTCGTGTGCACCCCTTGAAGAAAGATCACAAGTGACCTCGAGGTCAACACGGGCTTGAACAAGTTGTCTGGTCTTAAGAGGCCGAGCGTTGCGAGCAGGTGTCCGTTAGAGAACGGGTGGAAGCCTGCCACTTACAGGGTGCGCTAATATGTGCTGAGTAGGATTCGTGTACTCAGGTTGGTGTGGAGACAACGTTGCCCCGAGTGGTGGGTTGCACATAAATGGCGTGTATAGGACCTGGCCCAAGGAGGCCTAATCTTGGACATTGACTCGTGGTAAAATAATGGTTGCTCTGAGGTGTGGCTCGAGTGGATGACCCATGAGCCATAGGGTATGTGCACGAGGTGGAGGCCCTAGGGTCTCTGCCTCGATGTATCGAGCCTCCAAGCATAGAGACCCGAGGTGGTGTAGCAATGTAGGGGGAAGCCTTATAGCGACCCACAGAAGCAATGACAACTTCCTTGCCTTTTGTTGAGAGAGACTTGGCAGCCTTTCAGTGTACCTCAACATTTCGTCCGGTAAGTGACTAGCCGGTGACAGGGTGCATGCTGTGAGTGGTAGCAGGTGTGCTATCAATGCAGAGTGTTTTAGTGGGGCTCCACCAAAGCTAGGAGAAGGGTAGTTAGGGACCTTTAAGTCCCTTCTCACATGTGTCCAAGTTAAGATCTGGGAACTAGACACTGGTTTTTTGCTCAGAAGGAAAGTTGAGAATGAAGTTCGAGGAACTCGTTCCCGGGGGAAGCTCGTGAATGCAAGGATGAGAAAATTCCCGATCTGGATAAACGGGTTAAGAAACCCGAAAGCCATGTGAGTACATAAAAACAAAAAAACAAAAGAGAGACTAGCCAAACATGCACGATCCAACGAAGGGGTAGTTTTTCCTCAGTGGAGTCGTCAAGCTGGTTAAGTGCCTCAATCTTACCCTCTGGGTCACGATGACCTGGTGGAATGTGTTTCGAGTTTCAGAGGAACGCTGGACTTGAGACCACTCTCTCGGGAACCTTGCTACAAAACAAGGGCAGGTATGCAAAACAATGAGTGGGGAATTCAATGTGAGGCGAGGCACACCTCACCTAGGTCCGTGACTCACTCGGGCTGACTTGCGTGGGGACCCTCTTAGATCACGATGGAAAGACCCCCAATCCTACAACTGGTTCGGAATCGCCTCCCTTGACTTGTACTCTCTGGTTTCTACGATTACACACACATGGTTAATTTTACAAGACAAGTGGGCCAAGGGAACCCACCTTGTCTCTGGGCAAATGCACATCCAAAAAAGAAGAAAAGAGTAAGGGGATAAATATTTGGGTGATGAAAAGAGAAGGAAAAGATAGATTAGAGGGAAGAGAAGAGAAGCGAAGAAAGATAAATTTGACCCGGTGGCTAGATTGACACAGTAACTAGACCAGCAAGTTATGAACCCCGTGTGGTAGCAAGGCGAGCACAATAACTTAGACCAGCAGGACGACAATACTACTTGACGACAGAAACAACACCGACCAGCCTAACACAATGACTAACCTATCGAGGCAGTAAGATGGGCATGATAACTTAAACCGGCATGACGATAATACTGCTCGACGACGAGACTACCATGGCAGTGCTAATCTTAACATCACTTGATCAAATGAGAGGGAAAGAGAGGATAAAAAGAAAATAAAAGAGAAAAGAAGAAGAGATAAGAGAGAAGAAAGAAAGAGAAAGGAGAAGAAAAGGAGAAGAAAAGAAGAAGAGAAGAGAAGAAAGAAACAAGGAAGAGAGAGAAAGAGAGAAGAGAGGGAAGAGAGGGAAGAGAAACATGGTCGGTGATGCGGTTTTCCATGTCAGGGGAGAGAGAAAGGGAGGGAGGCATGGATGGCGATGAGGTTCCGCCATCCATGACTAGAGAGAGAAGAAAGACAAAAGCATGGATGACGATGGGGTTCCGCCGTTCATGATCGAGAGTGAAACGAGAAAAGAAAGCATGAACGGCGATGGGGTTCCACCTTCCATGACAAAGAGTGATAAGAGAAAAGAAAGCATAAACGACGATGGGGTTCCGTTGTTCATATTAGGGAGAGAGAAAACATGGACAGCGATGAGGTTCCACCATCCATGATAAAGGAGAGAGAAAACATGGACGGTGATGATGTTTCACCATTCATGATAGAGGAGAGAGAAAGAAGAAGAAAACATGGATGGCGATAAGGTTCTGTCATCCATGATAGAAGAGAGAAAGGAGAAGAAAACATGGATGACAATGGGGTTCCGCCGTCCATGACAAAGGAGAGAGAAAACATGAAAGGTGATGAAATTCTGCCTTCCACAATAGAGGAGAGAAAAAAGAGAAAAAAACATGGATGGCAATGGGGTTTCACGTTCCATGATAGAGGAGAGAGAAAAGAGAAGAAAATATGGACGATGATGGGGTATTGTCGTCCATGATAGAGGAGAGAGAAAACATGTACGGTGATGGAATTTTACCGTCCATGACAAAAGAGAGAGAAAAGAGAAGAAAACATGAATGGTGATGGGGTTCAACCATCCATGACAGAGGAGAGAAAACATGAACAGCGATGGGGTTCCACTGTCCATGACATAAGAAACGAAAGGAGAGGAAAACATGGACGAAGATGGGGTTCCGTCCTCAATAACAGAGGGAAAGAGAAAACATGGACGACGATGGGGTTCCACCATCAATGACAAAGGAAAGAGAAAGGAAAAGAAAACATGGACGACAATGGGGTTCCACCGTCCATGACAGAGGGAAAGAGATAGGAGAGAGAAAAGAGAAGACACATGCCACGATAGGCATCGCCGTGTGTATCAAAAGGGACTCAAACACGACCCGACCTGCCACTTTGGGAAAAGGACCCAGTTCAATATCTTTATCAGAGAACAGAGGGAGAAATATCGTGCGCGATGATAAGCATCACCGTGCACGACATAGAGATAAGGAACTTGGATAGAGGCCCGGCCCTCCACTCGAGTTAAGGCCCGACTCATTGTGTATGTAACAAGAGATTAAGAGAAGAAAGAGGATGTCATGCTCGACGATGGACACCGCCATGCATGACTGGAGAGAAGAGAGAAAGGAAAGATCAGAGAGAAAGAAAGACTGAGAGAAGAAAAAGAGGAGAGGGAAAAAAAGAAGAAGAAGAGAGAGAAGAGTGGAGGAGATAGAAAGAGAGAAGAGAGTAGGAGAGAGATAAGAGATGAGGAGAGAGAAACAAAAAAGAGATGAGGAGAGAGAAAGAGAGTAGGAGAGAGAAAGAGAGATAAGAGAGGAGGAAAGAGCAAGAGAGAAGAGAGGAGGAAAGAGAGAGAGAGAGAAGAGAGGAGAGAGAAAGAGTGAGAATAGAGGAGGAGAGAGGATGAGAGAAGAGAGGAGGATAGAGGAAGAGAGAAGAGAGGAGAGAGAAAGAGAGAAGAGAGGAGGAGAGAAAAGAGAGTGAAGAGTGGAGGAGAAAGAAATATATGAACCAAAGGGTATCAAAAATTTTTTTCTTCTCTCTCCTCTCTCTCTCTTCAAGACATGACCACAATCTCAATGTAAAACTCTCAAATTTTATTCATAAGATTGAAAACTAAGGAGGGAAGCCTTTTACAATTAGGTTTAGCATGTATTTATAGAATTGGATCCAAACATGGGTGGATGCTCAAAATCTAGCCTAATTGATGATAATTACAATTTATTTGAATTAAATAAAAAATTTAAAAATGGGTGCAAAATGACGGTTTTACCCTTGCCCAACAATACATGGAATTCCAAAACAGTCGTTGTTGCTACCTTAAAACGTGCATGATCTTCCACGGATTATTCAATATTGCTACAACATTCTTTTAGTTGAAAGATCATTACTTTCTTGTTGGGCTCGGCATGACGATCGATTTCATACGAACTTCGAACCACAAATAGCGTTTTTAAGCCATGATCGTGCGACTCAAAATTTGTATATATCTTGAAAACTTGCGATCGATAGTGCGCTAATTTTTTGATTTTTTTCTTTTGTTTCATCATTGTACTGCACTAATAATGCAATCATAATCACGGTGCAATAAATGCAGCTTGATTTCGTGCTCGAATAAAGATTTTACAATCTTTGGGTTTTGGTCGGATCTTGAAGCCAGGCGACCGAAATTTGACAGCAACTTTATCGACTTCATGTGTGAAATCTGACCATTCATCACATGAAAGGTTTCTCTCAGATGTAGCCTTGGACCTCACCCATGCAATGGAACTGGTCTCACGTTGATCCGTTATGTGAGCGTCGTGATCTACCCGCTCGAGTGAGTTGTGTCGTTGCTGAATTTTTTACAATTATCTTAACAAATTGCCAACTTCTCTCTTATTTTTCTCCCTACTCAAGCATTTTCATGAGTCGTACCACATATCAAGCCACTCATCTTAACGAGATGAACACGCTCACAAAATCTGCGTGCGATCCGACTTGTAACGAGTGAGTTATGAGTCTCTGAAGTTGCCGCTGGTGACTGTGCAAATTAGTCTCCTTTAATGGAGATTGGTGCAGGGAGGTGTTGACACCCCATTTTAAATTTGGCAAATTCTATGGTGTCTTGAAACTTTAGGACCGCATTAAATAATAAACCCAAAATCCATAGTTCATACAGCCTACCCCGTGACCTAGAACCAATCTGCCTACCCGAAACCTTGCAGAAGCCTTGTTTTGACCTAGAATCTTATAGGTACCCTATTTTACCAAACAAATCATTAAAAATAGTAAAAACTCCTTTTTGACCCAAATTTTCTCTGAGAGCTTCACAAGAGATTGATGAATACATTTCAAGTGACAAATTTTAATTTAGATAATAATTGGTTTGGGAGACACTAGGAAGTCGCCCTGCCTAAACTAGGCGACACGAGGGGGGTCACCCAGACTTCAGCGATACCAATGGAGTTGCCCAGCCCTTTTCGGGCTAAAGTGAAATTTTCCTTTTTGGTGTCAATTTCTTACCTTTTGTGATGATTTTTTACCTTTTGTGATGATTTTTTACCATTTTGTTTGGGCGACACTTGGTGTGTCTCTTGGGCGACACCGGATCCCCAAAAACGACATTTTTGGCTAGAGGATATGTTGGTTATGGAAAGATGCCCTTCCCAACAGATCCTTGGCCTTTATAAACTCCTTTTTTGTGGCCATTTGAGGATAGACTTCATTTTAAACACATACTTCTAGTTGAGAAAAACCCTAACCCTAATCTTGAAAACCTAGACTTAGGGCACAACAACATTAGTTCTAAAACCATATCTAGGGCACAACAACCCTTTTCAATCAGAGATTTTCTGATCAACATCCGAATCAGAGACGTAAAGAGGACACCGGTTCCGATGCGGATGAGCCTCGAAGGCTCGAGAGTCCCGGGCCATCCGGCCCGATTTGGTATTTTCTTCTTCCCCTTTCTTTCTTCTTCTTTTAATATTTTGACTTTATTTTGATTATTTTTTATTTATTCATTGCTTCAAACTCGTGTTTTAGTATTTTGGATCATGTTAGCTCTGCCACATATCTGAGAGCGGATTTGCTCGTTTCCCAGCAGATCTCGCCCCAGATCTTAATTCGATTTGTCCCACTTTCTCTATCATTTTATTTTAATCAGTTTAAGGCATCAAGATCCAAGAGATCTTTATCAGAAGATCTATCTGATTTTCATCATAAACAGCTTGACGCCCATCGTGGGGCATTTCGAGCTTGATCCAAGTGCCAAAATATGAGTTTTATTCCCTATTTTTACTGTTTTCAGTCATATAGATGTCCTAAAAACCGGTTGTGACCGAGACCCAAGGTTTCGGTGGTATAACACCCTGTCTGTCTTGGGCGACATCACAAGTGCCGCCCGAGCAACACCACCAGTGCTGCCCGGGCAACACCACCAGTGCTGCCCGGGCAACACCACCAGTGTCGCCCAATTCCAAGGCGACACTCCCTGTGTCGTCCAAATTTAGAAGTTTCATAATCTTCTTGAACCTTGCAGTCTAGTTCCAGGGACTCTTTTGTAACTGTTCAAAAAATTTCAGATTAAAATAAAAGACTTTAAAGATATAAAAAAAATATTTTCCTTCTGATAAGTCTGTTCTGTTTCTTACATTTTGATTTTATTTGTAGTTTGTTAATTTTGATTGAAATCATGTTTTCCCTAATTTCACCATGCTTAGTTTAACTGTGTTTCGTCAAAGTTAAAAAGATAAAAAACTAAAAAATATATATAAATATATATACATCGAGGGTTGCATGCACCTTCCCTGAACCGTGTCCCATTCGAGCTTGGGCCACGTTCGACTTAGCACAGATTGTGCTTGGTCTCACTATTTTGACTGTACCTTCTTAGAGGTTGCTTACCCCTCCACCTATACTGTGCTTTGAGTGAGCTTTGCATCGCAGCGCGCATTGCTAGGCACGATTATTGCCAAGCGATCGCTTTATTTCTTCATTGCATTGTGTGCCTGAAAATTATTTTGGATTGTGTGCTTCTTTAAATACTTCAGCACACACCAGATAGGGAATGCCCGGGAAACCAACAAAAAAATATTTTGAAAACCCCAAAAATCGACGTTAATGGTGTGAAGGGAACCTAGCATTGAGAGTCAAAGCAGTTGGGATTCTTGTCACTTTAACTGTGAGTGCCCT
>NW_006499776.1:2839134-2870572 GCF_000471905.2 Amborella trichopoda
GACTTATGTGAGGACAGATATCAGCGTAGCCGCTTTTCAATAGTGAGGAACCCGCTGTCAATCCAAGCCTACCTATAATCTAGGTCAAATGTTTTCGTGTGTTGTGCTTGCTTATTTCTGTAGGTTAATCTTATGTCTCAGTTCGGACTCGCTTTTTGTCTTAGCTGAACCCTCTGGGTCCATACCTGAACTGATCATCAAAATTCTCTAGGTCCAAGTTCAGGCTTATACCCAGCCTAGCTTAGGTCCGAACCAGGTTCACACCTTGGTCCGAACATAGGCCCCCCTTCTTGGTCCTAGCCTTGGGCTTGTGCCTATCTCAACCTCGATCCAGTTCGGGTCCACACTTAGTCTGATCTTTAAAACTCTCATGGTCCAAGCCCAGGCTTGCACCCAGTCCAAGTTCGAACTAGGCTCACACCCAGGTCCGAACCTAAACCCACTCTTAGTCCGAGCCGAGATTCTTACCTATCTAGTCTAAATATCTATCAAGGTTCTAGCATAGATCTAAGCTTGGAGTTGCCACTAGAGTTAGACTAGTTTTACCTTAGTTCAGGGTTTGAACCAAAACCCATTGAGTCAAGCAAGTCTAAGTTCCAGTCTAGTCTTAGCCTAGGTCTCAGTTAAGGTATCGCCCCTAGAGTCAGACTATGTCTTTCCTAATTGTTGAGTCTAGATCTTCCCTAGGTCTGGATTCTAGAACCCGGTCAGAAGAATCACCATGTCAGTCACTCAAGGTGACTATGATGATCGCTCCACGGCTGACTCTAAGCCTAACCTGCCCAAACCTAGGGACCAGTACGCCGCAATCCCTTGGGATTCTCGACAGAACTCAGGTCAATCCATTATCTAATGCTCAGGTCTTTAATTAGAGGCAGAATCCCAAGGGTCCACTCCTGAAATCTGTGTGGCCTGAAAAGTTGGCTCTGCCCGAATAGTCAGTGGTTCTGACCAGGTGTCATCCTACGGGGGCTTTTAGTAAACCAAAGTAGGAGTCGAGTGAGGGAAGATGTTCATGCAGTATCGAATGCCAATTCTTGTAACTCAAACCAAGATAACCCTGAGGCACAAACAATGACCCACCTAGGTCTAGGGGATCTAACCCAATCTCGAGCCACCATAGTACAGCTCATGATATCCTGAACATTGTACGTATCACAGGTGTCAATGTAGATCGACTCGTAGGCAAGATAGGCATCCAAGCAGCCGTTAAAAGTCTAATTGACATAGGTTACTCTGTTCATGCCCCATCTTACGGGTCGATCCCAAACCAACTCAGTGGATGATCAACCCTTAGCACAACCGAGTTAGTCGATTCTTCAATCGGTCCCTCAAGTTCATCCGGTCCAACAAACCGTGCAATTTCTGCAACTAGTGGCGACACCTATGGGTAAGTACGCCTCTCAGGCACAAATGTATCAAACCGCCTCGGTGATTGCGGCTCATAAATCTCAGGTCATGCAGGCCAACATATACGCCAAGTCTCGACTCATCAGTCTATGCTTGGGAACCAACCGACCGGTGGGCCTATTGTCATGCTAAATACCCAACATGAAGGCACCACCAAAGCAATGCAGGATATGCATGAAATTCTACCCCCAAAGGCCTAAAGAGCCTAATCAAAAGATGGGTATCTACACAAATCCTCTCCCTAAAAACATGGTCACAACGACCGAAAAGCTGGAAGCTCAAGACAATTCAAAAGAGAACGTTGTCATTTGCATGATTGAGAGCGGTGACAATGAGGATTGTCCTAGTCAATTCATATTTGCTTGTGATCATCGCTATCAAGAGTATGAAGAAGATCTTTTGAGCCTTCTACGAGGAAAGCCTTCATCTCCAAACTTCGATAACCTTCTAAAATGGGAACATTATGACGAAGATGATACGCTAGAAATCGATATGTTCAGAATCAATGAAAATGTGTCATCTCCCAAACAAGTGGCCAACACCCCGAAGTCTCCCATTACTCTGCCTAGGGCAGACCCTATCGTGCTTCAAGTTGGCGAGGTTAATTCCTTAAAACGAAGAGGCTGAGTGTTCAAAACCATTCAATTGATGATCGATACTCTGGATGAAAGAATAGGAAACACCTGAAAAGCCAAACAACCAGCAAAGGTTGCAGATCACGAACCAAAAAAACAAATTAAAGGATCAACAACCACCTATGATCTACTGGCTCATCTCGGGAAGATACAAGCCCAAATCTCCATCTTAAAGCTGCTCACCAATTCACCAGCACACAGGGCCCAGATCAAAAAGGTCTTGGCTAAGACACACATCTCGAGAAATAAATAGCCGGATGAGTTGTGCGGAATGATCAACTAACTGATGGCACCAACGTCAATCGTCTTCACGGATGATGACATCCCTACCAGCTTCAACTTTTTTCATGTCCAACCTTTATACATCACCATTTTCATGTAAGGATATGAGATACAGAGAGTGCTTGTTGATAATGGGTCATCCTTAAACATATGTTCTATGAAAACAGTGAAGCAGATAGGCAAACGCCAGTATGATTTCGATCCATGTCAGCTAACTATCATTGCATACGATGGAACCAAGAAACAAGTTGAAGGCATACTGCCTCTCACACTCAAGATTGGCCATATTGTCCAGGTGATAAAGTTTTACGTCTTGGACATAAAACCTTCATTCAACATGTTGGTAGGAAGACCATGGTAGCATGAAAACCTTGTGGTTGCCTCTACACTCCATCAATGCCTCAAATTTCCAACTAAAAACCACGTCATGAAGGTATGTGTTGAACCCACTAGTTTTCTCAATCCGACTCTCGTCCTTCGAGCAAGTCGATTGTGCCGCCTTAGGCCTAGAGGATGGCAACCCTGTTCCTCAAATTTTGTAAACTTCTGCATCGATGGATGACATTATCCAATGTCAACATCGATACGGTTTCGAGTCCCTCGAGGCTTGGCACATGCTCATCTCCCAAGGCTTCCAAGCAAGTTAAGCCTTAGGAAGTCAAGGGCAAGGCAATAAGGAGGTGATTTCTGAATCACCTCAATCCAAAACTGAAAATGAGGATCAAAGAGGTCTCAGGTGTTGTCTCACCTTATTTCAAAGCCGGATGAAGTCTTCAAACTATCTGGGCTTTGTATCTGTAAGCATTCAATGCCTCGATCCTCTTGATGCTCGTCCTTGAAAACAACCTAAGGTGATCCTTGAATCCCCAAAGGGGAATAATTCTTCTTCCGCATCTCAGCACACACGAGAACTGGGAATTAAGGACCTTTTTGCTGACCTGGATTTGAAGGTATGCACAATTAGCTCTAACACAGCCAAGCGTGCTCATCCACCGCTATAAACCCAGGAATAGAATTGGTCGATCATTTCTCTATCTCAAGAATCGCTAGAAGCATATCAGCTGCACCTTCAGGTCCCAGTGCCAAAAAACAGATACGCGCAAGGTGGCCATCTAACCACCCTATGGGTCCAGTCCCCAACACATCTCTCGTGTGTCCCATAAGGGACACCTCTTGTGTTATTTCATAAACCATTAAAAATTCAAAACATGATGAAATTGATAATAATGAAAAAGAATTTTCAAAAGTGGAAAACACTCAAGATAGCCCAATAACGATGCATAATACTCAAGACGACGAATTGGACGACCCAGACGAAGATCAAGAGAGCTAAGAGTCTAAAGAAATCTCTCAACCAGAGGAACTCACTTCCCATGTTGAGTAGATGGTGGCCAACGACTATCATCAAAGAGACGATCGACTAAACCTAGGAACTGAGAAGGACCTAAGATTAACTAAGATTGGAATCTCCCTATCTCCTAAGGAGAGGGAAAATATGATTTCCTTTCTCAAGGAATATCGCAATCTTTTGGCCTGGTCATACGATGATATACCAGGGCTAGATCCCACATCAGTGCAACATCACCTAATATTCAACAAAAGGGTAAAGCCTGTTAGGTAGAAATTCCTTCGTCAAAAGACCCACCACGAGCTCAAAATTAAAGAAGAAATTGATAAACTGCATAAGGTAAAATTCATTACCCCTGTTGAGGGAAATACCCCTCTGTGAAGTACAGCCCCGCCAGAATAAGACATGAACACCCCATAGTAAGCAGAAATAGGGGCACATTCTCAAGACCCATGATCACCCAATCAAAGGACGACAACTCGGCCAAAACCCGTCGATAATAATTGACATCTCGAGGTCAATGGATATCACTTATATATGCCAAACCCAGAGTGGCAGACACAATTAACATGGATTGAGGAGGATGGACAATGGAAATATGTTCATAAGCCCAAATCTACAGAAAATAGGAGCCAAAAACACCCCAACAGTTCACATAATAGAAGCCGAGAACCCCAGAACCATCAGAGGTAAATTGACAAGGGCGACACTACTGGTGTCGCCAAGCCTGTGTGGGTGACACTAGTAGTGTCGCCTAGGCGACATCACCAGTGTCACTTGGGTGACACCACCAGTGTCACCCGACTCAGACCTTCCCGGTTAAGTCTAGGCCATTTACAGTGACTTTCTATGGCAAAACTACGGGATCCAAGGGCCAAAACCAGAAGAAAAATTGCGTTGCAGGGGAAAAAATAAAGTAAAATTAAATTCGAAAATATACCTACAAAATCAAGATACTTCCCTCAATGAATCGGTCACCTCGGTAAATGTCTGCCAACATGACCAGAACAATGGTGTAACTCGTTCGCTCTTGAAAGGCATGGGCTAAAGGAACAAGAGAACAACGAACCATCTTGCAACCACTCGGAAAAAGAACGGAGCCCAACATCACAAAAAGGAAAATATGGATCTGTTCGATGGCCCGAGACCGCCCTCGATTCCAGATCAACAACTCCATATCAACCCACTGATCGTGTGAAGAGTAGGAAGCCTCCAATAGCTGCGCACCCATGATGAAATGATCGTCGATGGCAGTACAAGGTTGATACGTAATCTTGATCAAGCTCAAGCCAGAAACCCTGGCAATCTTCTCAAAATTCAGCATTGTCTCACGCGCAGGAAGGAAGAAGGTGTTCATTTGGTAGTCGAACCTCTCAGTAAGAGCCTCGAGGAGCGGAAATTTTACACGATAAGAGGCCAAGTGCAAGATACCCATCATCGAAACTGAAGCCAAAAAGGCCATGGGCTCGGGCCATTGCCGAGTGAAAAGAAACCAATCCCTAAACCAGGGCCTGATGACAGGAAAGCCATTGACACATCTAGGAACTTCACCCGATTAAAGGCCCAGCGAGATATGGGAGGGCGGACCTTCAGGGAAGTGCCTAACCCTAGAAAACAAAGGAAGAACCTAATCCTCTCCTCCATTATCTGCTCGCTCAGAAACCTTCCCTTTGCCCTTGGAAATCGCATTGTCCTTCCTACGAGTCATGAAAGCTTAAGGATGAGAGAAAGAATAACCAGTAAGATTAGAGGGAAGATGATGAAGAAGGAAGAAGATGAAGATGGGAAGAAGAAAGAAGAGATTGAAGGATGAGAGAAGAAAGGGAAGGAGGGGGGTTTTATGGAAAATAAGAAATCCAACCCAAAAACTCATCATGTAGGTTTCCACTTCGCCAACAAAAGACTTTAGCAACCCCAAGACCTTCCAAAATGAGAAAATAAAAAATTGGAGGTTGATGGTTTGGGCGACATGCCTGGTGTCGCTAAACTCTGTTCCCAAGTGAGATGACACCACCAGTGTCGCCCACAAAATTTTTTAAAAAAGGCCCTCTCTCATCTTAACATTTTCCAAATAATAAAAAAAAATTATATGGGCGACACGCCTAGTGTTGCCAAGCCTATGAGGGTGAGACTACGCGTATTGCCCTGGCGACACTACTAATGCCGCCCTAAATCTTTTTTGCAGAGCCTTTTTTCTTTTTTTTTAAAATTCCCAGCTAAGAAAAATAAAAATAAAATTTCATGGGCGACACGCCTAGTGTCACCTAGCTTGTGATGGCGACACCATTGGTGTCGCCCAAATCTTTTTGCAAAAACCCTTGTTTTTTCCATTCCCTCATTTTTCCACATAAAAAAAGAAAAAAAATTAATGAGCAACACACTAGTGTCACCCAGCCTGTGTGGCCGACACTACTCGTGTCACCCAAATCTTTTCATGCCGTGTCACTAGCCATGTCACCCAGACATGGGCGACACCACTAGTGCCTCCCGTGTGACACCACTTGTGTCTCCCAAAAACTTTTATCAAAACAAAAAAAAGCCCATGCACAATTGTCAGGTCTTTTAGGGGTCAATGTTGCCTTTTTCTTGTGTTTTAGGACTGTTTTCAAACATCTTAATTAATTTTAAAATAATTTTCAAATGCTCCTCGGTGGCATGAGCCTAAGCTGCCAACCAATTTTCATAAACTCAAATGCTCCTCCGTAGCATGAGCCTAAACTACCAACCAAAGTCCAATTCAGTTCAAATTTAAACTCGTGCTACGTAAAAGAGTCGAGACAGGTACCGTCTAGCCACGTATGATATGAAATTCGGGTGTATGCAGTTCAACGTCAAACTCGGGTGACGTAAAAGAGCCGAGTAGGTAATGTCTAACCCCGTATGACATAAAAGGTCGATTGTATTCTGTCTAACCCCGTATGACATAAAATGTTAGGTGTATCCAGTTCATCATCAAACTCGTGCGATGTAAAAGAGCCAAGGCAGGTAACGTCTTGCCCCTGTATGATGTAAAAGGTCCTTGCTCTGGGTTCTATTTCAAATCTGCCCCTACTTTCAAAACTTTTAAAGTGACTTTAAACAAAGGAGCTTGAACACCTTTATATGATGATCATTGTGTTGCCGTGATTACCGTGTTGCTGCCTTATCTCTCTCTTCGAATTAGACTTGACAAGTCTCTTCCTATAAAAAGTCTTTTCTTAAAGATAGCCTTAGGAAACCCTAAGGAAATCAAAGAAGATATCACGGTTAAAAATTTAAAGCTATGAAACCCTTGAAGTTAAGTGGCATGACAAGAAAATCCAACTCGAGTTTCAAGCTTGTGTAACTCACCGACATCTGACGCCGAAAACCCTGGGAGGAAAAATGCCCAAGGTGGGTGAGCTCGATGAGCGCAGTGACTTGGAGGGATTAGTTGGTGCACCCTCTGACCTCATGAAGAAATTTAAAATGTATACATTATCTTTGATGTTCACCTGCCCCTCGAAGGACAGGGAACGTCAAAGTCTTTTCTTCTTTACCACTCACTTGTCCCTCGAAGGACAGGGAGTGCCAAAGAGGAGCAACTATAGACACTCCATTTTAAATCTTGTAAATTTTGTGTTTTCCTGAACCTTTAGGACAACAATATCCTAGTAAACCCAAAATCCATAGTTCACACAACCTACCCTATTACTCAGAACCAATCTGCCTACCCGAAACTCTGCAGAAGCCCTGTTTTGTCCTAGAATCCTGTTAACGCCATGCTTTACCAAACAAATCATTAAAAATAGAAAATAAATCCTTTTTGACCAAAATTCTCTGAGAGCTTCACAAGAGGCTGAGAAACGCACCTAAAGTGACATATTTTAATTTGGACAACATTTGGTTTGGGCGACACTGGGAGTGTCGACCAGCTTAGATTGGGCGACATGAGTGGTGTCGCCGAGACTTGGGCGTCACCACTGGTGTTGCCCAGCCCTTTTTGGTCCAAAGTGAAATTTCCCTTTATGGGGTCGATTTTTTACCTTTTGTGATGATTTTTTATCATTTTGTTTGGGAGACACTAGGGATGTCGCCCGAGCGACACCATTGGTGTTCCCTAGATCTGGATCCCAAAAAATGGCATTTTTGGCTAGATGATCTGCTGGATATGGAAAGATGCCCTTCCTAAAATATCCTTGGCCTTTATAAACTCTTCTTCATGGCTATTTGAGGAGAGACTTAGACCTAGGGCACAACAACCCTAGTTCTAAAACAATATATGGGGCACAACAACCCTTTTCAATCAGATATCTTTTGGTCAACATTGGAATGAGAGAGGCAAAGAGAATGTTGGTTCTGATACGGGTGAGCCATCAAAGGCTAGGGAGTCCCGAGCCATCCGGCCTGATTTGGTAGTCTTCTTCCCCTTTATTTCTTTTTCTTTTAATATTTTTAATTTATTTTGATTAGTTTTGATCTTTTCATTGCTTTAAATTCATGTTTTAGTATTTTGGATCATGTTGTCTTTGCCACAGATCTGAGAGCGGGTCTGCTTGTTTTTGGGTACTTCTGGCCTAAGATCGAAATTCGATTTGCCCCACTTTCTCTACCACTTTATATTAATCAGTTTAAGGTGTTAAGATTTGAGATATCTCTGATTTTCATCGTAAATAGGAGGCTGCGCGATGATAGTGTGCGACTTACCCTTAACTTTGTCCTGAAGCATCCGTTTAAGCGGAAACATGACCCCTTCAGGATTTTTACCATGACGGATCTAATGGCAGTGGTCCCACAGTGATTTGACATGCAAAAGATTGAGTTCTAGTTACAGGGTCTATTTTTAGGTGCTAAAGGGTGACTTTTCCGAAACTATTTCTTTGTCTGCACTGCCTTATACATGTCGGATTGCGATGAAACTTGGAAGGTGGCCTTTTGAAGTCTTTAAGAAGATTTTAACTCTTTCTGTGGAAATTTTGAGACTGTCAAGAATTCCATTGTAAGTCAGTGCTTTATTGACCGGCTTCTCTTTTATTTTGCATCGAGGACCAAGGGGTTGAAAAATGTCTTCAAGAACCTGTGGGCAATACAAAGGAGAGAGCTAGCTAGCCCGTGGCCTTTGCTCACGGGTAGTATTTTTTTGGATATCTGTCATTGATCGGTAGCATGGCCTCCACTTAGTTGGCATTGACTAGTAGGTATACATCGTTGAGGAGAACCTTCCGCATGACAAATGGGCCCTCTCATTTTGGCTCGAATTTTCCTCTCATTCGACCATGGGTAACAATGGGCCTTCTTACCGACAAAACTAGCTCGCCATTGCAGAAGGCTCTTATTCTTATGGATCGATCGAAAGCCCTTTTCATATGATTTTTATAGGCTTTAAGGCTCTGCTGCTCTTGAGACCTTCCCTCATCGAGCGAGTCTAGCTCCTGACAGCGAAGAGTGGCCCGTTCCTTGCTCGTCATCCCTTAGTGGAGAGCCACTCTCAGGGATGGTAATTGAATTTCCAACGACACGGCGGCCTCACCTCCATACACTAGTGAGTAAGAGTGAACTGTGCTGGCCCCCGTGTCGTGATGTGGTAGGCCCAAAGAATATCCGTAAGCTTCTCGTGCCAATTCCTTCTCGTGGTAGAGATGGATTTCCTTAGGGCATCGCATAACGCTTTATTGAATGCGTCGGCAAGGCCATTGGCGCTTGGGTGGTACATCGTCGAGTACTTCTATGTAAACCCAAACTTTTCGGTTAACTTGCTAATCTGGCTATTGTGAAATTGTGGACCATTATCAGAAGCGATCCAGTCCGAAATGCTGAATCTATATATAATGTGATGGCAGACAAAGTCAGCCACCACGGCACCCGAGACTTTCCTAAGGGGAATTGCTTTGGCCCACTTAGAAAAGTAATCTGTCGCGGTGAGTATAAACATGTGCCCCAAAGAGGGGGTGAGGTCAATAGGGCCCACAATGTCCATACCCTAGTGAGCGAAGGGCTAAGATGCCACCATCGGATGGAGAGGCTCGGGAGGCTAGTGAATGAAGCCTGCATGGATCTGACAAACTGAGCAACTTTTTACGAATGCAATTGAATCCACGCACATGGTGGGCCAGTAATAGCCTATCCGCATGATCCTGTGGTAGAGCTTAGGACCCGATTAGTTCATTCCACACACCTCGGAATGGACCTCTACGAGGACACTCTTTGACTCGTCGTGCTTGATACACCTGAGTAGCATGTCATTGTAGGAGATTCAGAAGAGAGTTCCATCTTGGCACACAAACCACGCGGCTGACCTCCAGATATTGTTCTGTTCAACAAGGATCAAGTAACCGGCTATGTAGCAGATACACCATTATGGGGGTGCATCAGTCAGTCACTTGTTTTCTCTCCACACACACGTGATCCACAGCCGAGCGCTCTCCACTCTAGCCTCCCCCTTTTGTGGCAGTGGTGAGGGGAAAGGACGGGTCTTGAACGCCATCAACATGTGCTGTGACTGAGATAGGGTGGTGCTGCTTGGGCAACTCTTTTGCCTGACGTTCCTCCTTGGACCCTTCTGTGAATTTGATGCATCTCCACTCCGCGACCCATATTGGTGTGGGGTTCTTTAATGACATCTGGATTGTATCCCCTAAATTGGCAAGTTGGCCTGCCTAGGCGTTAGGCCTCCGAGGTACGTGCTTCAGAGTCACCTCACCAAGATAGGCTATTAGTGACTTAGTGATGTTGAAGTAAGGTTTGAGACTTTCCCTCCTCACGTTGTATATCCCTTTGAGTTGTCTGATAATAGCCTCTGAGTCACCATAGATGTTTTAAGTGTTCCACATTCAGGTGGAGGGCAATTCCAGGCCTATGATGAGGGCCTGGTATTCTGCCTTATTATGCGACCCAACCCTTGGGAGAGAGAAGAAAAGGGGGATTAATCCTTCTCTAGGAGTGACGAATACTACCCTCGTTCAACCTTTCTAAAACTTGAAGGCCTTGTTGAAATACATCCTCCACTCGCCAAGGCTTTCCAATTTAAAATATCTTCGTCCGACAAATTGTCGGTCGCGAGGGCGTCTGCAAGGAGCGGGTGAGCGGTCAGAAAGTCCATGAGGGCGTGACCTTTGATGAATCTTTGTGGCACATACGTGATGTCAAATTCCATGAGGAACAGGGATCACTTGGCAAGTCGCCCCATCAGGCAAGGGCACGATAAGAGGTATTTTGTAAGGTCTACACAAGAGACAAGTTGAATCGGCTGCTCGAGCAGATAATGGCGTAGTTTTTGCAGCACGAAGATAAGGGCTAGACATGTCTTCTCTATTGGTGAGTAATTTCCCTCTGCTCGTAGCATCCTGCGGCTTAGGTAATAGAGGGTCGTTTCCTTCCCCTCTTCATTGTTCTAAGTGCGGAGAGCTCCGAGTGACTCATCGAGCGTGACCACATATAAGATAAGGGGCCTCCCTGGGATGAGTGCGGAGAGAATTAGGGGATTGAGCAAGTAGCTTTCGATGCTGTCAAAGGATGCTTGACACCCCTCATCCCATTCGAAGGGGACCGCCTTCTTCAAGAGATGGGAGAAGGGCCGATACCTTCCTGATGGGTTAGAGATGAATCTCCTTATATAGGCCAATTGACCCTGAATGGACTTGAGCTCCCACATATTTTTTGGTACTGACACCTCTTGAATGTCTTTGATCATGACGGGCTCAATCTCCAATTCTCTATACCAGATAATGAACCCGAGGAATCTTTCTGACCGCACACAAATGGCGCCCTTCAAGGGATACATTTTTAGTTGATGGAGGCAGAGTTTTACGAAGACCTTTCTGAGGTTTCCTATATGGTTCTCCCTACTATTTGATTTGACGACGAGGATGTCTACATAGCATTTGACTTCCTCGTGCAGCATGTCCTTGAAGATAGTGGTCATGACCCTTAGATAAGTGGCACCTACAGTTTTTAGGCAGAAGGCACCACTATGTAGCAGAAGACACCTTTTGGTGTTCGAAAAGCCATGGATTCTTCGTCCTTCTGGGCAATCCGCACTTGGTTATAGCCAGCATACCCGTCCATGAACGAGAAGGCTTGGCAATTGGTGACGGACTCTATTAGTAACTCCGTGAAGGGAAGGGGGAAGTCATCTTTAGGGCAGGCCGCGTTCTGGTCAAGGAAGTTAATGCAGAATCTGATCTACCCATTTTTCTTCTTGCCTAGAACTATATTAGCCAATCATTTTGGGTATTTCACCTCTCGAATGAAGCACGCTACTCTGAGCTTATCCACCTCTGCCTCGATCTGAATTTCAAGGTCGTGCCTGATTCTTTTTGGCTTATGTTTGATGGGTGTACACAATGGGTTAATTCTCAGTCTGTGAACCGCCACGCATGGATTAAGGCAGGCATCTCCTCATAATACCAGGCAAACACATCCCGGTTGACCTTCAGGAATTCAATGTACTTCTGCTTTTCCAGAGGGGTCATAACAGCAAAGATGAAGATGGGTCTCGGATCGGTTTTGCTACCCAGGTTTATTTCCTCCAAATCATCTGTCGTGGCCTATCCGCCATCTTCTAGGATTTTCAGCACCTCTTTTATTCCTTCATCAGCAATTGATGACTCAGCCTTAGCGAAAGAGTGCGTTCTTGGAACCCCGGGCGCTAGCTCTGTCAGAGGGCCCTCGTGGGTCTCTTCCCTCATTCCCGTGTTAGGGGCTGGTCGTCTGAGGGATGGAATAGGATCTTGCATCACTATTATATGTAGTCCTTGCTCAAAAAAGGACGGCATCCGCGCGCGACTCAAATGCCCTGAGTAACCAACGCCTTCCTTCTTGCAATATCTGGACAATAAGGCCTCGATTATGAAAAATGAGGACAACATTCCCTTTTCGATGTTTAGACCCATGTTGCTGGTCATCTCGTAATCCATCTTTTTCATAATACGATGGGCTTCGAGGCTGTATAGGTCCCATCTGGGCATGTTTGCTGCCCTCGAGGGCTGCTCATGTGCCCTTGGAGCAGATTCTGGTAACAAGGTTTATGCGGGCTTTAGGGGGAAACACCTCCCCATTTCACTTTTCTTTCACGTTCCTACCAGGCGGAGCAGGCTCTGACTCTGCTGCTTGGTCGTGACCGCTCGGTTTTCCGGTGGCAGCTCGTTCCAAGGATCCTCAACGGAAGAATAGCTGGAAACGGGTAACACATTCCTCATTTTGGGGTGGCCTGATTGAGGCGTTGATGGGGGAATACTCACCTATGCAATAGTGAAGTCATCGGGCCTCCTGTATGCTAGTGACCTTGCTTGGAGGACTTTCGATTGTCTCAAAAGTCGTGTGCCAGTCAAAGGCCGACCTTCGGGCTGCCCTGTGCCATGGGGCTAACATGCATGGCTCGGGTGGTGTCTGGTCCACTAGCGCCACGCTTGGGTCAGAAGCGACCAGAAACTATTTGAGGGATCGGGGTAGGCTTCTGCCTGCCCTGATTGATTATTATGGCAGTCAGGCTACCATGGACTTTATAGACATGGGTGTGTGCGGTGGAGTAACTGTGTAAGGCGACATGGTGATAGTCAGTATGTGGTGTTTACGCAGGGGTGCCAGCATTGGCGACACCCCTTTGTGATGTAGGCAGCATAGCCTTCTTCCTACCTGCGGCAGCGATGGTCTTGTCGGGGCTAGCCGGGTGAGGGGGAGTGGCCAAGTCACCCATGCATCGAGGCTTAAGGGGCTCGCTCTTGACGTCGAGAAAGGTGGGGCAAGGTACCTGAGGGCCCATGCCCCAAAATTTTCCAGTCGCAGCAAGAACGGTTGGGCCAGCATGGCCACTAAGAGAACATATAGGGGTGGGACGACTGAACGGTTGAGCCTCTCCCTGAGCATACATAGGTATGGGGATGTAGAACTCCCTGACCCAGAGGAAAGAAGGATAATTGGATCCTATAGCAAGAGTGGAAAGAGAGGGTAGAGAGATTAGTACTTGGGGACATCTCGAGCCAAGGATAGGGTGATGCTCCCCAGTGGAGCCACTAGTTTATATCGGTGGCGTCTTGATTTCCTTCCATGCAAGGATGACGAAACTCTCTCTTGAACAACCGCAGAGGTCCGGAGCGCTGTGGTCGTGGGGCACTCCTTCTTACAAATAGGAGACCGACAGTGAGAGAGATTTTTGCCACTTGAGCGTGAACTACACTTTTGCCACTTGGGGGATAGGGGACGTGCCCAGACAGATATCCCTCTTAGAGCAATTACGAAGCCCTTCAGCTGCTTGGCAGCATGGTTTGGACAGGAGCACTCCTCAATTTCTCAATCTCTCTCTCTACTTTCACTCTTTTCGTGCTATAGGGGGAATCTTAATGTCTCTCCTCCCTGGGTGCCCTTTCCGAAGGGTTTGCTTGCCATTAAAGGGGACATGGATAGAGGTCTAGGGAAGAGCTCCACAGGTTAGGGTACGTCCACGGGGCTCATAGACAGGCGAGGGCTTCCGCACGGATGGAGTCACATGCGAGGGAGTCAGATGAAGAGAGAGAGAGAGAGAGAAAGACTGACTCGGCTTGGGGAAATGGGATGACCTGCACGACCGGGGTGTTCGCGGGACCACACACTCATGGGTACCCTCCCTCACAAATTTTTCTCTCTCTTCCTCTCTTCTCTCTCGAATGGGATAAGGACTCACACAATAAGACAAAGTGAGAATGAACTAGCCTTGATTCTTCCCAGCCTTTGGGGTGTTGGACCTTCCAAAAGGGTAACCTTTTGAAGCGATTTTTTGACCCTCTTACACGTGAGCTGTGCTTGCTTATATAGAGGTTTCACCAAACAGGAGTGAATTTTCAAAATTCAAGCTTAATTACATTTAACAAAATTGAAAACAAATCCAAAAATTAGGTGAAAATGACCAAAATGTCCCTATGATCTATTGCTCGAATGACGAGATCGTCCCTACATGCAGGCAGCTCCGCCAAGGGAAGACCTAAGAAGTTGGTTTTGAGACTTGCGACAATTTTTATGCTTTTTCAACATTATATTTCCATTCTCCTCTCGTTTGCGAGCATTTTGATGCCTTGCAATCGTGCTATGGTGGCCTTCTTCCCAGTGGTGAATGTCCGGCCAGTTTTACAAACTTTGTTTACCAATGCATGCTCGAGCTGTGTCGTTTTAGCCCCTGGCTTTGCTTGCAAGTTGGAAAGGAGGTCGTTGCAGTGGTTTTGCGCCAAGTTGGGGGTCGATTTGGTGTAGATTTGCATCTTTAGCCTTTGTGAAAGATTACCGAAGAAAGGGATTTCAGCAAACGACTGGATTTGTTTCTCCGATGACCTGAAGGCTCGCTTTCATTGAACGAGGGACTAAATACAAGAGTCACATCGGAATGTAGCTCTTTGCAAGGTGGTTCTTTTGAAATCTTCCTCTGGTCAATCCATAGCCTGGATTTCGAGCTATACTTCACCAAATCTGGTGCCTGTTGGGTTTTTTCTCGACCCTGGTTTTTCTGACAGCCTTTCTTTTCAGAACAGTAGGGGTTCTCTATCATGCCACAGTGAGTGCCTTAGGTCAAAATGACGGGGCTGACATGATCTAGAACATGTCAAGATTTGATCTTGGTCTGATTTCAGATAAAGGCACCATAGGTTAGAGAAGTTACACCCAAAAAACATTATCACAACCCCTTTTCCAGGACTGGTTTAGTGAAGCCGCATCACGCTAAGGTAAATCCCACCAATCCCGAGGCTCCATGAGCATAGACCCTTTTAGAGGGGTCTGATTGAGCCTAAATTAGTCCTCAGGGGTTTCTCAACATTTTGAGCACAATGGTGATGGTCTAGTACCCCGTTGCAGCCTCTATCGTGGGGCTACACTGGAGGGGGGTCCTTCTCCAGTGTTGAGGCACCGAACCCAGATCACTAGGCTGGAGGCATTATTACTCAGCACAATCCTAGACTGTGGGTGTTTCATGAACCTCCGAGACTAGACTATCGCAGACTCTCTCCTTATTCGCATGGGCTCATGGAAGTACGTCAAAAATGATGTACAACACCTGTCATCCTAGTCAAGAGAGAAGCAAGAGAGAAAGAGAGAAAATAAAGAAGAACAGAGAGAAAAGGAAAGAAGTGAGAGAAAGGAAAGAAGAAGAGAGAAAGAAAAGAAGAGGGAGAAGAGGAGAGAGAAAGTGGGGAGGAGAGAGAAGACTACCTTAATGGGGCATAAGGGTACTAGCCAAAGTTTTCTCTCTCCTCTCTTTCTCTCTCTAAGAAAAGAAAAATATGATCCAAAGATGTGCACAAGCCAAAAACTATTAATTGATCCAAAGGGGTTCACGTACAATTGCATCACGTGTATATATAGAATTTCAATCTAAACATGGGTGGATGCCTAATTTTTTTCTAATTGACTAAAAATAGCATTAAAATGACTTAACTAAAAATAAAAAAATAGGGGGAAAATGATGATTTTGCCCCTCACCCAGAATTCATGAAATTTCAATTCAGTCCCTATCATGGCCATCAAACTCTTGCGATCTTTCATGGCCCGTTCGAAGTCTTTTCGGCCACTATCCGATAAATATTGTTTTCTTGATCGGCTCGGGGAGACGGTCCTTTTGAAACCCATTTCGTGCCATGAATCGGCGTTTTGGGTCATAATCTCAAGGTGTGAAAATCATGAGAAAAGTGTGATCTTTGATTCAAGATCACACCCATTTCTCGTTATTTTTCTACGATTTCTTCATTTTATTTTGATGAGAATACCTTCATGAATATTTGGAAACGAGCGTGGCTTGATTTGGTGCCCGAACAATCATTTTCCAAATTAGGTACTTTGACCGAAATTTTGTTCCTGTGACTGGAAAGTGCAACAACTTTCCTTGTCATGCGGTGAATCTGACCATTCATCACATGCAACATTCGTCTTGTGTGAAGCCCTTAATGCTATGGTCGCAACGACACTGATTGCATGCCGATCCGGCACGCGAACATCATGATGTGGCCGCTCAATTAAGGCATATGCTTGCTAGAAATTCTACAACCTCACTTTGAAGTGCAATCATTTTTCTAGGTTTTCTCTCGGCTCGGTCCACGTCATGGGGCTTGCCATATATCAAATCGATCGGGCTGATGAGATGATCATGTTCCCAAACTTTAGGCTCATTTCGACTAAGGACGAAGGAAATAAGAGTGTCCAAAGTTGAACTCGAAATTAAAAAACTCAATTTTCATTAATGAAAACATATTCACTGAGGGTACTCCGTAATAGTGTGTGACGTACCCATTTTAGGTAATTTGGCTATAACTTAGTCCAAAAACATCCGATCAAGCCAAAACCTGGCCCCTAAGGGTTTTCGAATGTTCTGGATCCAATGGCTATGGCCCATGATTGTTTGACACTCCAGTGATAGGGTTGTAGTTATAGGGTCCATTTTTCAGTGTGCTAGAGGTCGGATTTTACAAACTGATTTTGCATCTGCACTGCCTTAAACTCATCTGATCGCGACGAAACTTAGTAGTTGTTCTTAGAAGACCGTTAGCCATGTTTTTATCGTTCTTAGGCCATTCTGAGACTTCCAAAAACTTTGCTCTAGATCGGGAATTATTCACCTATGCCTTATGTAGTGCATAGGCATTTTGGTTTCTGCGGACCTAGATCGCAAATTTCTCTTTCCTTATTCGAGTACAAGTGTTCAAAAATACCCTCAAACATCTTGCCTCGCCGAATGGTGTGGGAAGCACCAGCTGTGAAGAGAAGAAGTGTCAGCACCGACTGATTTGTTAGCAGCAAGTGATAGCACCGATTGATTTGTGACCAGCGTCGGTTGTGTTGTGATCAGAGGCCAGCACTGGCTATGTAGGAGAGTAAGTGTCAGCTCCAGCAGTGTTGTGTACAGAGACCAGAGACCAGTGCCGGCTACGTTACTAATATGCATGGATTATGAGTGTTACTTGTTAAATGCATGCTAATGTGAGTGCCACTTGTCCAGATTTTCAGTCTTTTTATGACACTTGGACCACCACCCTAAACATAAGAGTATTTAAGCCTCTCCTTGAACCTATGTCACTCATTTTCTCCTCTCTCTAAGACCCAAGGTTTGAAGAAGTGACTGTTGGAGGCAGCCATTGTTAGGCGGGTGAGAGCTGTGAGCAAAGGATTGGAGAACGCCCCATTAGTATTTAGGTAAGTAGATCCATCACCATTGCATTTTAGTTATAAGGATGCATGGGAATTTATGCATGTGAAATGAGCAATAAAAGTCTATGTACTGTAGAAAATGAACGTATGATTCTTAAATTGTGTAACAAATGCATGTTATGTGTGTTCTCATTGTGAGAGAATGGTTATTATCATGTTTCTCACCACGAAATGAGGGTTATGGAATGAATTCTTGAGACATGTTATATGCCACTGTGAAATTTCAGAATTATGTGTGTTCTTGAATGAGGCTTTTGAACTATCAAATAGGGTCCGATTGACCTCAAATTTTTGCTATTGGAAAGATGTACGAGTCTAGTAAAATGTTCATTTTTTCTCACTGTTGAAATTCTTTATGAAAATGAATTTACGTTTCAAAATGAGAGAGTATCTCACTGTTGACTGTTTTCCTGGATTTTGCACTAACCCTGCTGTGGTCACTGGTTTTAACTAAGGAAATGAAGTCCATTTCTTTTCAAGATATAGCCATTTGAAAGATCCTTGAATGGGCTAAAAGTTTTATAAGAAAATACTTTGAAATTCATTTTAGATTGTAAGTTATTCTTCAACCTATGAAGGTATGTCACTGTGGGCAGTATTGATAAAATTTAGAAAGATCACCTTGATTGGCACGAACTTTTGAACCACCAAATTGAATCTAAATGCTTTCAAATTTACCTTTTTAGATAGATATACGTCTTGCCTTAATGTTTGATTTTGAAACCATCTCAAGTTACCTCACAGTTTGAAAGTTATAGTGATATGAAGTGGGGTACCTCGCTTTCCACTGTACATAACAGGGTGTAGCTAGTTAGGCCACGCTTCTTGAGACACTACACAATGGGTCCTCCATTGGTAGTGGAAACTATGGTTCTGTCATATTGATACTAGTATATGCCTTGACGTCTACACAATGGGTCGTCCATTGGTAGTGAATATTCTGATCTTGTTATATGAAAATTGATATTCTGTGACTTCTGGCCACTACGCAATGGGTCCTCCATTAGTAGTAGAAATTATGATTCTATTATTCTGTGATTTTTGGCCACTACACAATGGGTCCTCCATTGGTAGTGGATATTCCAATTCTGTTACATGAATTCTGTTATATGTGATTTTCGCCCACTACGCAATGGGCCTTCCATTGATAGTGGATAGGTTGATTCTGTGAAGGCTACGCAATGGGCCCTCCATTGGTAGTCGGGTATTCTATACCTCGACTCCTATGATAACAGTGGAGTCAAGATGTAATTGTAAATAACTAGGAGGATCGTCCCCCCCGAATTGTCATGAGCACTATGCATTGGTTCCTCCAATGGTAGTGTAACACCCTCTCGCCTAAGGCACAAGTGAGGGTCGTGTCTTGCAAGGCCTCAGCCTATCGAATACCCCAAAGCGCATTGGGGATGTGTGTGTGAGTGAGGATATTATGAAGTGGGGTACCCACTTGTCATTATCCTCCCTCCTGAATGAGGGTAGAGTCCCAACTTACAGGATTGACTTAGCCAGATCGATGTGGCTTCCACTTTGGGAGTAAATTATTCTGTTTTGCTTATCTGAATTCTATATTCTGTAAGACTATATGACGGTAACTGGTAAATGTCATCTTGTGGACAAGTAATGCTCCGTAGCTTATTCTTATTGTCATTATATAGCATTCATGTGTATTCTGATATGTGACTACATTTTGTAAGACAAATGTGATTTCTGATGAACTATGAGCATGTCATCATGTATATTTATACTGTTTACCAGGAATGTAAGGGTAGTGATCTGCATACTGGGCTTTTAAGCTCATTCCATCTTAGTCTCATAGCTGTAGAGTGAAGGGTGGTGGTAGTTGTATTAAAGGTGGGTGGCAATTTGAGGGCTTGAAGCTCGAAATTAAGATTTTTGAGAAGTCATCTTCCGAAGACTTTCACAGTATGTTTTGGTTATTTCAGCAGCATGATGTATACTTCATTTTGTGTATTTCGGGCCAGTAGTCCTCTAAGGACCTGTAAAGACTCTTTGATATTGAATGAATGAAATGGATGTACCTTTGGTTTGATTATTGTTTGATGATTCGATTTATTATACTTTTCTTTCGTGGTTTGCTCTCGATTCCGTGTTTTTATGCTTTAAGCCACTCCTACCTGAGTGACGTTCATGACCTCCGGTCACGATCCCTTTCTCTATCGCCCTCTGGCAGGGGTCAGGGTACAGAGTCGTGATAGGAGGCTTTTGTTTTGCTACTGGTGCGGGACCCCTCTAGGAAGGCTCATCATCCATGTTGGGAGCTTGTTTGGATAGACAGCTAAGGAAGCCTTGGTGGGCGTTGTTTGCTACTATACCAAGTTTGCATTTGACAAGCAGGGTACCTCTTTGGGCCCCATCCTGGACAGTCTAGTAGGGGGCTTTTTGTTATCCTGCTTGAAAAGTCTGAGCCAGTCAGTCAGGGAGGGGTTTAGCGAGGCGGCATCTTTGGGGTGTGGATCGCTGTGCCTAGTAAGGGGTGTTTGGTAATCGGCCTGAAATATCTCGACTAAAACAGTAATCGGGAACCTTGAGGAGGACTTACCTTGGTTATTGGTGGCAGGTTTTGACTTGGTGTGACAGTTTCTTGCCTTTGGGAGCGTCTTTGGTGTGTCGTCATGGCTTTCTTGTTTTGTTTGATTTCTCTAGAATGGGGTCCTTTAGCATGGAACCCCGACTTTCCATCTTCACGATTCTTCTGACTTCTCTGTCCTTTAATGAACAGACTCAGACTATTGGATTTTTCTTGAACCGCTCCTTTTTAGGTACCGACAGAAAGGTATTCTGGTATCAGTATTTTTTTGGAGTGCCGACTAGAATCGCCTATGGAGGAGAGCACTGCATCAACCTCTTTATTGGTCCGAGTGCCCTTTCAGGTTTTCACTTGAACAAGGAGAAGCGGTGTCGTAAAGACGGATTTTACTAACCTCCTTTTTATTGGGCTCTTTTACTCATGACCTCACGGTCATGTCCTCTCTTTTTTCATTTTTGCTCACGGTGCCCTTTCTGGTTTTCACCGTGCCCGATTTTTTTTACGAAATGCTTTAACTCATGGTTTCGTGACCATGCCCATCCGTCATTTTTACTCATGGTGCCCTTCCGGATTTTCACCATGCCCGTTTTTTTTTGTTGGGGTGTGTTTAAGGTCATGCCATCAGGACTTGGGCTATGGTTTAGGGTGATATAGCTCAGACCATTGAGTGAGGCAGTTTAATGTCATGCGGTCAGGATGTGTTCTACAGTTTAAGGTCATATAACATGGATCGTGGCTCTGCAGTTTAAGGTCATGCAGCATGGACCGCTGTGTGAAGTAGCCGAGACCATTTATAGGCAGTGGGTTCAAATGATGAAGATGGCCGAAATGAGGGATGGTAGGTGCAAGCGAACTCACTGGGGATTAGGGAACAAGTGTGACTGCCTTGTAATTAAAATGGGTTCACTTATGTGATGGAAGACATGAGTGTGACTCCATCGGGGTGAGAGTGTGATGAGGGATAGCAGACCTAGAGGCACGAGTGAGACTGCACCGTGGAAGAAGGTGGGTTCACTAAGGTTTTACTGGGGATGGATGAAGTGTCGTGAGGAGCTCGTGTGAAGGGATTTGAGTCAGCTTGGAGGCGGAGAACTTGCACTCGGCAACGTGCGGATGTACGCATGGTAGCCAGTGACTAGGGTTTACATTAGAGGTGCATGCTTGTGTGCAAGGCAGCTGGGTGGGCACGTTGAGCACACACGATAGCCTTGGTGAGCACGTGGGGTAGTCTAGAGAAAGTGAATGTGCACAACGGTCTGGGGAAGGTAGAAGCGCATGTCGGTTGAACGCGCTCAGTCGTTGAACATGCTCGACGGGTGAACACGCATGACAGACGGAGCAGAGAGTCGTACACGGCAGCCTGTGCAGAGAGACGCGCACGACAACATGTGCATGGTGGGCTGGGTTGAAAGGAGTCATTTGGGTTTGGGCTCGGGCCATAACTCGACCCAGTCCGGCCTATCACCGTTTTGTCTCCGGGACCGTAGTGATAGTGTGTTTTAAGGTAGTACACCTAGACTTGAGGGTGTGATTAAGGTCGTGCCTCCGAGACCGTTTATTTTTACACATGATGCCCTCTTGGGTTTTCATCATGCCCATTTTTTATTTTGACCCATCTTTCTCAAGATAGCTTATGGTACTACCGTACCCTATCAGTTTTTCGT
Organism: Amborella trichopoda; assembly: GCF_000471905.2. The sequence continues at coordinate 2,861,140 of NW_006499776.1, forward strand.
TTCTTGAGATGTTTTTGCCCATGATGTCCTTTCCGGTTTTCATCATGTCCATCTTTTTTCATTTTTGATGACTCTTGCTCACGATAGCTGGTGGTAATATCGCGCCCTGTCATTTTATTTTGACGACTTTACCCACTGTTTGAAGACATTTTTTAGCACCTTGGGTCTCCGATGCGAAATAAAACAATAAAGCCTGAATTACAGTGGAATTGTTGACAGTCTCAGAATTTCCCCATAACAAGTGGAAATGTTTATAAGGACTTCAAAAGGCTACCTGCCAAGTTTCGTCACAATTCGACATGTCTAAAGAAGTGTAGACAAAGAAACAATTTCAAAAAAATTAGTCTCTAGCACCCTGAAACAGATCCCGTAACTAGAACTCTATTTTTGGCGCGTCAAATTGCTATGAGACCCCGCCATTGGATCCAACATAGTAAAAAACCCATACGGATCGAGTTTCAACTTAATTGGGAACTCCTGGACAAAGTCATGGGTAAAAGACCGAAAAGGGGTAGGCTGCACACTATTCCCATGCGGCCACCCTGCACCAAATCACCATTAAAGGTCACTGTTTTTACAGTCACGGATAGTTACTTTCAAGAGCCATATCTCGCTCATCCTGAGTAAGATCACGTTCAAATTTTGTGAGCATGTTCACCTCGTTAAGATGAGCGTTTTGATATATGGCATGTCCCGTGTTGACGTCGGAGCAGGGAAAAACGCTAGAGAGAAGTCGATAAGTCATGAAGGAAGTTGCAGGAAATTCAGGAGCGACATGTCCCACTCGAGTGGTCATATCACGACGCTCGCACATTGGAGTGATATGAGACCAGTTCCATTGCGTGTGTAAGGTCCAAGGCTACCCTTCGCTCAAACCCTGTGCGGGATAAATGTTCAGATTTCACGCTCGTAGCTGATAAAGTTGCCGTAAATTTCAGCCGTCAGAATTCAAATTGCGTTAAAACCCACGATTGTAAAATCTTCGTCCATACACGAAAGTGAGCTGCGTTTGTTGCCATTAGATCGTGATGGCATGCTCAGTGTAATACAATGAAGAAATCATGAAGAAACATCAATATATGAGCACAATATCGAATCGAAGTTTTCAAGATTCGCACGAATTTTAAGTCGCATAATCATGGCTTAAAAACACGATCCATGGCTCGAAGTTGGTATCAAATCAATCGCCATGACGAGCCCTGCAAGAAAGAAATCTTCATTTTGAAAAACGAGCATCGGAGCAACCTCGAATTAGTCATGGAAGATCACATATGTTCTTGGGCAGCCCCAGGGACTATTTTAAAATTCCATGTATTGTTAGGCCGGGGCAAAATAGTCATTTTGTACCAATTTTTGGAATTTATTTTAATTCAATTCAATTGTAATTATCATCAATTTGGATTGTTTTTGGGCATCCACCCACGTTTCGGCCCAGTTCTATAAATACATGCTAAACCTAATTATAAAGGGTTCTTCCCTAGCTTACCCCATACTTTCAATTCATCAATAAAGTTTAAGTTTTTGCATTGAATTAGATTGGCATGTCTTTGAGAGAGAGAGAGACGAGAGAGGAGAGAGAAGAATTAAGTTGGTACCCCTCCTCCCTAAGTTAATTCTCTCTCTTCCTTTCTTCTCTCTTCTTCTTTTTCTCTCTCTTTCTTTGTCTCTCTTTTCTTTCTTCTTACTTTTCTTTGCTTCTTTCTCGTCTTCCTTGTGAACATGCACGGCCGTGGCAGAGCCATGCATACCTCATTCTTCCTTCTCTTTCTCTCTTCTCTCTCTCCTTCTTATTCCTCTTTGCCTTTATTTTATTCTCTCTCTGTTCAATCTTTCTCTTTACCAGAACGTGCATGATGATGGAAGCACCATGCATGAATTTCTCTCTCTTTCTTCTCTTTCTCTAACACACACGGCAATGGTAGCGTCGTACGTGTCTCAATTTCTCTCTTCTTTTTCCTCTTCTTCTTCCTCTTCATCTTTCTTTATTCTTTCTCTGCTCTATCTTTCCCTCTGCTTCTCTCGATCTGAACGTGCATGGCGATGGTAGAACCATGCATGAACTTCTCTCTATTTCGTTTTCTCTCCCTAACACACACGGTGGTGGCAGGGCCGTGCGTACCTCTATCTATCTCTTTCCTTCTTTCTCCTCCCTCGCCTTTCCTTTTCTCTCTCTTCTTTCTTTTTCATCTCTCACTGTTCACCTTCTTTTTCTTTCTACTTCCCTTTCTTCTTTCTCTTCCCTAAACCCTCTCTCTTCGTCTCTATCTTTCTCTCTCATCCTGTTATTTCTTCTCTCTCCTCTCCAGTCATACGCGGCGATACCCATCACCGAGCATGACGTTCTCATTCTTTCCTTATCCTCTAGAAACATGCACAGTGAGCCGGGCCTTAACCCGAGTGGTAGGCCGGGCCTCTATCTAAGTTTCCCCTTTCCTAAGTTGTGTACGATGATTCTCATCGCTGCGCATAACATTCCTTTTCATTCTTTGACAAGGACACAGAACTGGGCCCTTTCTCGAGTGGTGGGTCAAGTCGTGTCTGAGTTCTTTATGACACGAGCGGTGATGCCTAACGTCATGCGTGTCTTTTCCCTTTCTCTTTCTATTTCCTCTTTCCTCTATTATGGGCAGTGGAACCCATCGTCGGCCATGTTCTTTCTCTCTGCTCTTCCCTTTGTCATGAGTGACGGAGCCCATCGCCTCCATGTTCTTTCTCTCTCCTCTTTCCTCAATCATGGGTGATAGAACCCATCACCGTCCATGTCCTTTCTCTCTCCTCTCTTCTCTCTCTAGTCCCTCTATTCTCTTCTCTCTCCTGTGTCTCTTCTCTACTCTCTCCTTTCTCTCGTCTCTTCTCTCTCCTTTCCCTCTCTTCTCTTCTCTTTCTTTTTTCTCTTCTTCTTCTCTCACATTTCTTCTTTCTCTCTCTTCTCCTCTTTCTTTTTTCTCTTCTTTTTCTCTCACCTTTCTTCTTTCCCACTCTTCTCTTCTCTCTCCTATCTCTTTTCTTTTCTCACTCTTTCTCTTTATTCGTTTCTTATCTTCCTCTTTCTTTTTTTCTTCCTCTCTCATTTGGTAAAGGGATAGGTCTTGCACTGTCATGGTAGTAAGGTCGTCGAGCAGTATTGCTGCTGTGTCGATCTAAGTTATCGTGCCTGTCTTGTTACCACATTGAACTCACCGTTGTGCCAGGTTGGTTGATGTTGGTGTTCTATCGTTCTACAGTATTGCCGCCGTGCCGGTCTTGTTACCGTGCCCGTCTTGCTACCACGACAGGTCAATCATCATGGTAATCTAGCCATTGTGCTTGGCTAGTTACCCAGTCAAGTGTCTCGTTTTTTTTTTTTCTTCTCTCTTCTTCCTTCTCCCAACCCTCATCTCATAATTTCTTCTCTTTTATCTTTTGAATGTGCACGCATGTGTGCATTCACCCAAAGACAAGGTGGAGTCTCTTGGCCACTTGTCTTGCAAAATTAACCATGCATGTGTGATCATAAAAACAGGAGAATATAGGCCAAGGGAGGCAATTTCGAACCAGTTATATGACTGGGGGGCTTTCTTCGCGATCTAAGAGGGCACCCACGAGAGCCAGCTCGAGTAAGTCCCGAACCCACCTTAAAATCCTTTATCATCAGTTGATATACCTGCCCTTGTTCTTGAGCAAGGTTCCCGAGAGAGCGATCTCAAGTCTTGGGTTGTCTTCAAGACTCGAGACACATGCCGCCAGATCATCCGGATCCGGGGGTAAGATCGACGCACCTAATCAGCTTAGAGATTCCACTGGGGACTTACTACCCCTTCGTCGAATCGTCCTTCTTTGGCTACTCTCTCATTTGTTTTTTGTTTTTCTGCACACACATGGCTACTGGGTTTCTTAACCCATTTATCCGGATCGGGGATGTTCTCATCTCCGCATTAGCTAGCATCCCCCAAGAACAAGTTCCTCGAACTTTGTTCCCAACTTTCCTTTCGACCCGATATCTAGCGCCTAAGTCTTAACTTGGATAGGCATGTGGAGGGGCTTAAAGGTCCCTAATTCCCCATCTCTTTGCCCTGGTGGGATGTCACGCTCCCGCTCCCTCACCCCTGTCGGAGGGTGACAGAGCATGGGATCACAACTGGAGGTCGCGAACGTCACTCAGGTGAGAGTTGCTCAACGCATAAAAAGACAGAACCGAGAGCAAACCACAAAAGAAAACTAGAATAAATCCATTCATCCAATAAGAATCAAACCAAAGGTACAACCATTTCATTCATTCAATATCAAAAGTTTTTACAATTTCTTAGAGGCACTACTAGCCCAAAATACAAAAAATGAAGTATACGTCATGTTGCTGAAATCATCAAAACATACTATGAATATCTTCGAAAGATGACTTCTCAAACTTCTTAATTTCAGGGTTCAAGCCCTCAAATTGCCACCCACCTTTGGTATTATAGTTATGAGATTAAGATGGAATGAGCTAAAAGCCCAGTAAGCTGATCACTACCCTTGCATTCATGACTAACAGTGTATATACAAGATATCATTCTCGTAGTTCATCAGAAATTGCATTTGTCTTATAGATTGTAGTCACATATTAGAGTACACATGAATGCTATATAATGAGCGTAAAAATCAGTTAACGGAGCAGTACTTGTCCTTAAGATGACATCTACTAGTTACCATCAGATAGTCTCACATAATACAACATTTAGATAAGCAGAACAGATTAATTTACTCCTGAAGTAGAAGCCACATCGATCAGGCTAAGCCAATCCTGTAACTTGGGACTTCTACCCTCGTTTTGGAGGGAGGATAATGACAGTCGGTGCCCACTTCATAATATCCTCACTCACGCACACATGCTTAGCGTTGTTTGGGCTTTTCGATAGGCTGAGGCCTTGCAAGACATGACCCTCACTTGTGCCCTAGGTGAGAGAGCGTTACACTACCATTGGAGGACCCAATGTGTAGTTCCCATGAAAATTCGAAGGGCGCAACCCTCCCAGCTATTTACAATTACATCTCGACTCCCCTCCTATCATAGGAGTTGAGGTAAAGAATACTTGACTACCAATGGTGGGCCCATTGCATAGCGGTCACAGAAGCAGAATATCCACTACCAATGGAGGACCCACTGCATAGTGGCAGGAAATCACAGGATAACAGAATTTATGTAACAGAATCAGAATATCCAATACCGATGGAGGACCCATTGCGTAATGGCAAAAAATAATAGAATATCAGCATTCGAATATCCACTATCAATGGAGGACCTACTGCGTAGTGGCCAGAAGTCACAGATATCAGTTTTCATATAACAAGATCAGAATATTCACTAACAATGGGGGACCCATTGCGTAGTGAACATGGCATGTGTAACAGTATCAATATGACATAAATCACAGTATCCACTACCAATGGAGGACCCATTGCATACTGTCTAGAAATTAGTATTCATATAGCAATATCAGATAGTATTAGTATGTTTATGATGCAAATCTGAACGATCTGGTAGTGAAGATCTCTCGGATCTGACACCTTAAACTAATGAATATGAAATGGTAAAGAATGTGGGACAAATTGAATTCAGATATGAGGTCAGGTCTGCCCAGAAACGAGCAGATCTACTCTCAGATCTGTGGCAGAGCCAGCATGATCCAAGACACTAAAATATGATTTTCAAAGAAAATTGATGCAAATAAGGCCAAAATGAAATGAAAGTAGTAATAGAGAGTAAAAGAAAGAGACATAAATGATACCAAATCGGGCCGGATGGCTCGGGACTCCCGAGCCCATGAGGGCTCACCCATATCATGACCGGTCCTCTTTGCCTCTCTTATCAAAATGTCAGCCAGCAAGTCTTGATCGAATAGAGTGGTTGTGCCCTAGAAATGACTTAGAACTAGGGTTCTTAGGCTTAGGTTAGGTTAGGGTTTTCTCTTTCAGTTATTCTCTAAGATTTCTACCTTCTGCAGCTCTCTAGGGTTTTGAATCTCTTTCTCCATGTTTACTCTCTCTCTCGTAGGGTTTTTCTCTCTACCCTCCTACAAAATGCCACAAAAAAGAGGGTGTATAGGGATCAAAATCTGATGGAAAGGATATCCTTCTGCAACAAAAATATCCCTCGGTCAAAGATACAACTTTTGAGGGTCACGAATTTGGACGACATGCCTAGTGTCACCCAAGGGAAGTAGCAAAAACCCTACAAAAGGCAAAAAGTTCAATTCGGGGCAAAACGAGGTGGGCGACTTGGGCAGTGTCTCTCAAGACAAAAAGTGTCAAAATTAGAAATTTTCAATTGTAGTGTGTTCCTTAGCCTTTTGTGAAGCTATTAGAAAACATTTGGGTCAAAACGGATTTTTTTACTTTTTTTAATGAGTTTTTTTGGGTAAAATAAGGCATTTACAAAAATCTGGGTCAAAACAGGTTTTGCAATGTTTTGGGCAAGCAAACTAGTTCTGGGTAACAAGATAGGTTGTGTGAACTATGGATTTGGGTTTACTAGGTTAAGTGTGATCCTAAAGGTTCAAGAAACCACAGAATTTGCCAGTTTTAAAATGGGGTGTCTACAGTTGCCCCTCTTTGGCATTCCCAGTCCTTCATGGGACAAGTGAGTGGGAAAGAAGTAGACGCTTTGATGTTCACTGTCCTTCGAGAGGCAGGTTTAAATTTCGTCCTGAAGTCACGTCGTCAGGGGGCACACCTACTATCCCTCCAAGTCATTGCCCTCACCGAGCTCACCCACCTAGGGTATTTTTCCTCCTAGGGTTTTCAGTGTAAGATGTCGATAAGTTACACAAGCCTGAAACTCAAGTTGGATTTTCTTACCATGCCACTTAACTTCAGGGGTTTTCACAATTTAAATTTTTAACCCTGGCATTTTCTTTGACCTCCTTAGGGTTTCTTAAGGCTATCTATAGGGAAAGGCTTTCTATAGGAAGAGACTTGTTTGGCCGAATCCGAAGTGAGAGACGAGGCAGCAACATGACAATCGCGGCAAAAACGGTAATCATCATGAATTGGTGCCCAAGCTCCTTCTTTTTTAAAATTCTTTTAGCAATTTTGAAAGTAGGAGGAGATTTGAAATAGAAACTAGAGCAGGGACATGTTACGATTTTAACAAGAAAATTAAAGTTTTGAAAACACAAACATATAGTGAAAAATAAGGTTGGTTAGCTGTTTCAACTCCTGCAACCATAGAGTCCTCTGAGCAGTTTAGTGTCATGCAGCGATGCACCATACACCCGACCCTTTTATGTCAATACGGGAATAGACGAAATACACTCGACCTTTTTACGTCATATGGGGGTAGACATTTTTTGTTGAACAAGGTGGTTGTGCCCTGAACACACCCGACCTTTTGCGTCATACGGGTCTGGATGGTACCTGCCTCGGCTCTTTTACGTCGCATAAGTTTGACGTTGAACTGGATACACCCGACCTTTTACGTCATATGGGGATAGACATTTTTTTCGGGTGGTTGTGCCCTAAATATACCCGACCTTTTACATCATACAGGGCTAGACGTTACCTGTCTTGGCTCTTTTACGTCGCACGAGTTTGATGTTTTTCTTATCTCGGCTCTTTAACGTCACACGAGTTTGACGTTTATCCATTGAACAGGGTGGTTGTGTCGTGGATTGGACTTTGGTTGGAAGTTTAAGCTCATGGCATTGATGAGCGTTGTCTTTTTTATTTTTGAAATTGGTTGGCAGTTTAAGCTCGTGACACAAAGGAGCGAATTATTCTTTTCTTATTGGATTTTTTTAGAAATTTTTATCTTTTTGAAAATTGGTTGGCAATTTAGGCTCATGCCACCAAGGAGCGTTGAAAACTTTGAAAATTAATTAAAATGTTAAAAATAATCATAAAAACCATGATAAGCCAACTTTGATGCTTGGAAGCCCAAAAACATTTAGTGGGGAAAGTTTTGGGGAAAACATTTCGGGCGACACTAGGCATGTCGCTCGGGTTGCACTGGTGCTGTCGCCCACCTAAAAAAAGTCTTTATTTTATTTTATTTTATAATTAAGTGTATTTTGCCGGAAAACGTAAAAATAAAAATTTTGGCAAAAATGTATGGGCGACACCTGTGGTGTCGCCCTCATAGGCTGGGCGACACAACCAGTGTCACCCATAAATATTTTTTTTATTATTATTTTTATTGGACAATGGCGGCATTTAAGAAAAAGAAATCTTGGGCAACACGAGGGGTGTCGCCCTCACAGGCTAGGCGACACGGCTAGTGTCGCCCATATAAATGTATTTTTTTATTATTATTTTTTTATTCATTGAAATGGGATTAAAAGTGGCCTTTTTTTAAAAAAAAAAGTGTGGACGACAGAGGTCGTGTCGCCCAAGTCTGAGTACGGAATTGGGTGACACCGAGCAAGTAACCTAGAACTCCGACCATTAAAATTTTTTTTAATATTTTTCTTGGTTTTAGGGTTATCCAAATCTACTGTTAGCCGAAGTGGATAATTATAGGACACGTTTTGGGTCAGGTTTCTTCTTGTTTCTGTAAAAATCATCCTTCTCCCATTCTTTTCTCATCTTTCAAACTCAAGTTTCTTCCTCCCATCTTCATCCATTTCCTTTTTCATCATCTTCCCTCTTTTTTTGCGGGATTTTATTGCACCCATCCTTAGAGTTTCATGGCTCCTAAGAAGGACAACACGATCTTCGAGGGCAAGGGGAAGGTTTTTGAGTGGGTTGCCAAGGGAGAGAGGAGGAGGATTCCCCCCTTTCTCCTAGGGTTAGGTACTTCCCGGAAGGTTTGCCCTCTCATATCTTGCAGGGCCTTCGATCGAGTGAAGTTCCTCGACCTGTCAATGTCTTTCCTATCATCAGACCCTGGTTCCAAGATTGGTTTCTTTCCTCTCGGTAGTGGCCCAAGTTCATGGCCCTTCCGGCTTCAATTTCGATGATAGGCATCTTGAACATGGCCTCTTGCCATGTGAACTTTCCACTCCTTGAGGCTTTTACTGAGAGGTTCAACTATCAAACGAACACTTTCTTTATTCCTACAGGCGAGACAATGCCGACTTTGGAGAAAGTTGATAGGATTTCTAGCCTAAACTTGGCCGGGATTGCATATCAACCCTCCATTGTCATTGACGACCATTCCATCATGGGTGCATGACATTTGGGGGCTACTTAGTCTTCATATGGTCAGTGGGTTGATATGGATTTGCTGGTCCGAATACGAGAGCAATCTCAAGCCCCTGAATATATCTGTATTTTTCTTTTTGTGTTGTTGGGCTCTATTCTCTTTCTGAGTGGTCGTAAGACAACTCACAGTTCCCTTATTCCCTTAGTCCATGCCTTTTCGGAACGAGCAGGTTACACCATTGTTCCGACCGTGTTGATGGGCATATACCGGGGTCTTCACTATCGGATCACACGAGGTGATCGATTTATTGAGGGCAGTGTCTTGATTTTGCAGGTT